>PVKC010036966.1:0-13093 GCA_004027635.1 Crocidura indochinensis
ACAGTTCGATCCCCTGGTTCCCCATATGGTCCCCTGTGCCTGCCAGGAGCAACTACTGAGCGAATAGCCAGGAGTAACCCTTGAGCGTCACTGGGTGTGGCCCAAAAACCAAAAAAAAAAAAAAAGAATCTATTTTAGGGCAAGAGAGATAGCACAGAGGCAATTGCCTTGCAAGCAGCCAATCCAGAACCTAATATGATTGGTTCTAATCCTGGTGTCCCATATGGTCCCCTGTGCCTGCCAGGAGCTCTTTCTGAGCAGATAGCCAGGAGTAAACTCTGAGCACCGCCAGGAGTGGCCCAAAAACCAAAACCAAAAACAAACAAAAAAAAATAATCTATTTTAAAATATCAGAGAAAGTAAAATTATAGAAAAATTAAGACGTTAAGTTGCGATAAGGATGAAAAGTTTTTTGTTGATGTTTTTAGAGTTTCTTAACAGTAAAGATTCATTACTGCTCTTCTTTGTAAAAGTCAGTGAAATTTTGAAAGTTTACAGTGTTCTGCTCATATAAAGCCTACAATGTCAAAATTCTTGCATGTTACGTGAGAAAGTTTAACTTCAAAAAATTATTTTGTAATATTGTTAAGTATATGCTGAACATTTTTTCTAAACATTTATGTGTTTTTGACCGAGTTAATAACATTTTTTTGTTTTATTTTGGGGGGCACACCTATTGACTCTCAGGGGTTACTCCTGGCTATGTGCTCAGTAAGAAATCTCTTCTGCCTTGGGGGAACATATGGGGATACCAGGGATCTAACAGAGGTCTGTCCTGGGTCAGCCACATGCAAGGCAAATACCCTACTGCTATATTATAGCTCCAGCACCTAAAGTTTTTTATTCTTAATATACCACAGGAGAATTTGATGTACAAGTACTTGATAGATCAAATAATTTGTCTTTTTTCATGGCATTACTAAATTTTATTTTTTATCTTTGTTAAATTGAACAATTTGTTTGGTGATGTGATTTGACAATCTGACATACTTTCTGCTTTTATTGCTTGGCAAAATCATGGTGAATCAGGTTTATTTTGCACTAATATATTTTTGACAGATTAATGAAGAATAATTTCAGATAATTATACTAATATATTTTTAAAAAGTTAGTATGAGACTAAAAGATACGTCTTCTATTGTGCTTTGTTTTTGACCATGCCTAGCAGTGTCAGAGCTTACTCCTGACTATGCTCAGGGATCACTTCTGGCAGGCTTTTGGGGAACATGGTGCCAGGAATAGAACCTAAACTGGCAACAGATTAGGCTAGTACCCTATCACTCTACTATCTCTACTATCTACTATATCATTAAGATATATCTTATATATATATATATATATGTGTGTGTGTGTGTGTGTGTGTGTGTGTATACATCTCTTATGTATATATAAGATATATATATAAGATATATCTTAATGAGTTCAAAAATATTGCAAAAAATGTAGTATATTTGAGGTGAACTTAGAATACAGAGAAAATTTTCACTGATTGCTCAACATTGTATTTTAGTCTATTATGTATGTTGACATGTTGACCTAGTATATAGGTCTATTTCCTAGATAAGGTCTTTGCATTCATTGTCTATAACCCTGTCCAGCCCTATCTCTATTTCTTATTATCTCATTAGTAATATAAGTTTCATCATATATAAATATAACCTATAATTATATTAATTTAAAATGATAAAAACAAATATATATACATGTTTCTATTTTACATTACCTAAATAGCAGTTCAAAAAGTTTTTTAGTTTGTTTGTTTGTTTGTTTGTTTTGGGGCCACACCCAGTGGTGCTCAGGGTATAGTCCTAGGTCAGTGTCTAGGGTTATTCCTAGTAGTGCTCTGGAGTCAAACCCAGGACAGTCAAATCAGATGCAAGGCAAGTCACCTTGCATGCTGTAATATCTCTCTACCTCACTCATAATATTTTATGTAAAATATTTGTAGTATTTTGGAGATTCTCTTGGTAAATATGAAAAATATAACTCTAATTTTCATATTACTTGTAAAAATTCTGTGGCCTAAAGCTACAAATAACAACATGGGAAAGCTAAAAATAATTTTATAGACTTGCATTATTATTATAACTCAAGTAACTAATATTGGGAAAATTAAGTGTAAAATCTAGAGTTAAAAATTAAACTTTTAATTAAAAGAAATCTGTAAAGAATTATGTTAAGGTAAAAATGTGGTATAAAAATATGGAGGTTAGGATAAATTTTAGTCACATACAAAACCAGTCTTCATTTGTAGATGTTATAAATTAACACTGTGAACAAATTGCAGGAGAATTATTTAAAGTGCTTACCAAAGAATAAATTGTTTTTAAGCACCTCCAGGCACTTCAAAAGTTTTTGTTAACATGCAGACAATTAATATGTTAATTACAATCTTTTCCTTTTTATTCATTAAGTAAATTCCCCTAAGACTATTAGAAGACACATCATTCAATACAACAAGTATTTATTGAATACCTATTGGATCAGTGGTTCTCAACCTGGAGGAATTTAGAATTAACTAAAAGCTTTTGGAAAATAATGATGCTTGGATCCTAGAGCCAAGATGCTTTGATTCCCTCATAACGGTTTTTCCAGGGTAGATTCCAAGCATTGGTGGTTCCTTTTTTTTTTTTTTTTTAATTTAACTAAACTCCTTAGCTTATTCTAATCAGTAGCTAGTTTTAGAGTAATAGTATAATGTGAATAGAGAACTCTTCTTTCCACTCTAACCTTATGGAATTGATTGTTAAATTGCTCTAGTAATGTGAATGATTCTGTTTTACTGCAACAGCAAAAGTTCTCAAAAAGTGGTCACTACCTGATGAAATTCACTCATTTATAAATATGTACTGATATAAACAAGCTGAATTCCTCAAGTCTAATAACATTTGCTGTGTCATTCATGGAAAAACTATTGTATAACTATGTCTGGCCAATAGAAGGATTTGAAGTACATTAAATTATTGTATAGTCCTGTTTGGGAAATAAAGCAATTAAAGTCTGTTATCTAAAGATAACTGTCCTGATTTTCTTTCTAATATTAATTATTTATATGCTCTTAAGCCTAAAAAATTATGTCAAAATTACTTAACATGTTTAGAGGTTCTAAAGAAAAAATAACCAAAAAATTTCAGGGCATTTATATTAAAAAAAAAAAGCATTGTTAAGGTAGCAGTAAATTTGTTTATTTTTGTGACTTTGTCTTTTATGAAAGAAATAAAAAACTCATAACTTTTATTTACATATATAATGTGCATACCAAACTTTTAAAATAATTTTAAATTTAACCTGGTTATATATTTGATATAAATATATTTTATAGATACATTTGAATAATAGCATTTAGATCATGAACTGTTTTAGGGCATCATCTTTTATTTCTTAAAAACAAATAGTATGAATATGAGAGAGAGCACAATAAAGAGGGCATTGGCATTGTACTTGGCCAGCCTAATTTGAGTCCCCACTGCTATTTGGTCCTCCACCCCATCTCACCCAATATGATTCCTAAGGCACAGATGAAGGAACAGCCCTTATCACTGCTGAGTATGGTCAAAAACACACATACATACACTAAAATTTTTTTTGAAAGTAATATTTGTTTCATGGGTTTTAATGTTGTTGGTGTACAAAAAATGACTGCACCTCTACCACCACCAATGTGCCAAAATTAAAATATAGATTAAGATAAAGGCAAAATATATTTATATTACAATTCTATTGTTATTTATTTAGTCATATTTTTAAAACTTGGTAACAATGTTACTGAAGGAAAATCAAAAGGTCCGTTTTGGGACCTGAGCAATAGTACTCCAAGAAGGACATTTGCCTTACACGTGGCAGACACTGTTTCTGTCACTGGCATCCCATATGATCTTCTTTGTTGCCAGAAGTGATACCTGATGTTAGAGCTAGAGTAGTCCCTCAGCACACCAAGGTGTGACCCAGAAACTGAAGGGAAAAAAAATAAAAAGGTCTGTACAAATTCTCTGTGAAGATGGCTTAAATTTTTCATTGCGGGAAAGAGAAATTAGATTTGGGCAGAGGATGCGATGTAAAGATCTGGAACATGTGGAAGAAATCTAGTTTTCAGTTACATATGAATACCTTCACTTCCCAAACTTAGTCTTAGTGTCATATTGAAAAATCTCTTAACTTTCAGCCCTAGAATTGCTAGTTGTGTGATGAATGTCATCATTCAGTGTTTGGTATCATTAAGGACTAGAAGAGGAAAGCAAATGTATTAGAAATAGACCTTTTTTTCACAATTCTCTCATCTATTTCCTCCAACTGGTAATAATTCTCAGTATATTTACATGTTTTTTATATATCAAACAAATTTATCATATCATTGACATACTCTGCAAAGAAGTTAATTCTAACACAAGCTAACATTTAGCACTACAGATTAAGGAGACAGTGCTTAACTAAGCCAGCTTCTATTACAGATATCATTCATAGTTCAAAAAGAGTTTAAGTCAATTAAATTTAAAGAGAGCCTTTAAACATTTGATATAATAACACAGAACTTTATAAAATACCCATATATAAAGTATTTTTAAAAAATACATGACTGAAACTCAAACACAATTATGTATGTAATCAAGGTGATAAAATAAAATATTAAAAAAAATACAGATGGGCAGATGACCAACCAGATGAAGTGTATAGGATATGAGCTTTTATATAGTGGGTGTGAAGATCCTATTATGTGCATAATTTATTCACTATCCAAAAAATATAAATCTTTTGTATATTTTTAGATATTTTTATTCACATTTGTTTGGGAGCCACACCAACTATATTCATTGATTACTCCTGGCTCTGAATTCTACCAGAGCTCAGAGGATTCCTGCCTGAATCCTCAGAGTTGAAAATACCATAGAATATATGTTATATTCTATACCTTATATGGTATAGGATCAAGCTCCTGCTTTCAGTAGCATGAAAGACATGGACCCAAAACACTTTACAATCCCCATGATACCAACTTTTGAATGTTTGAAAAGTCTTCAATATGTAGGCTGGAAATTCTATTAATTCCATTTTCTTTCTTTTGCCGATTCTCTGAGCAATTGGAGATGAACATGAAAAGTCCAGGATTTCATTTATGGAATGGATTTTCTGATCCTCTGTCTTATACAGGAGACAATCAGCTGTCCAATCATTAGAACATGGGTCTCTAACATTTTTGAAATTCAAAGAGATTAGGCAATATGTAGGAAATGATGGTCTATGTCGAATATCCCTAGCTTTTGTCACAGGAAATTACAACAATTTTCGGTACACTACTCATCAGGAAGTGAGATCAAAGACTAAAAGAACAAGAGGACTTTATAGAATCATTAGTTAACAAACAAGGTTATTAAAGATCGTGTCAAGAACTATTGCCAGATATCAAATTCTTAATTTTTCATAAGACATGAGAGTATTGGCTTCAAATTTGATTAGATAAGAAGGTCCACTGCTGTTTCAAAATCCATTTTTGCTTAGAATGACAACTTTTAGAGGGTCTAACATTTCTAAAGGAGACATCAGTAAACTTGGTGAAAAATAAGAAACTATATAGTTGGAAGCAGACAAACAATGGATATAAATGTATTCTATATATAATCACATCCTTTTACTCTTTGCCTTAACTATAACTTGAATTAATTGATTGATTTATACTTTTAAATCTCCATAAGTGTTATGCAGTGGCAATTTTCCGCTAAAGCAATTTAAAAAAGCCAAAATAACTACTAAAGTCTTGAAATCAGAGAAACAAAAATAATTCCATGATGATAATTAATGAAATGATTAAATTACTCTTTCTCTTAGAGACTTGGCTTTTTGCCATATTTTCTACAATATGAATAATAGAAAAATGATAATATTATTGATTTCTATTATATCACAAATTTTAAAATTTATGTTATATGCAGATGCTGTAAGTTCACCTAATTTCTAAGATCTTTGACCAACTTTGTATTATTTGCTCAGAATATATGATTTGTTCAGAACAGTATATATTTTGTAAGCAGTGTAATATATCTATGCTTAAAATAAGTCTTGATAGAAATGTTCTTTGATATCATTTCTTTTATCATCTCATTGTCATCCCAGAGTTCACCTGAAGCAATAATTTGGATTTATCTACAGCAATTCCAAATTTGATTACAAATTAATTTTTGATTACACATTAATTTGACTTATTTTGCTACATGATAGGGAATAAGGGTGGATAATATTACACTCTTTTCTAGGTGGGTGCATACAGCCTCTTTTAAACAAGGAAATTCAAGGTATTTTCTATTTTATTAAAAGATATCCTGCCTCAATTATATAATATAATCTTACTGATTTTTCTCTACTCTATGATCTCTTCATTAAGAATTCATTACTTATCCATGACCTCAAGTCTTTCTTCTCTGATCTCATGTTTTGAGATGTTTTTCTTTAGCTGTATGAGCATCCTGCTTTCATTGGAGAGAGTAAAATCTGAATTGCATTTATACAATTCATAAATACATGATCATCTCTGGTTAAAGTTTAAATAGAATAATTTCATTAGAATCTTCTTTGTGTCTGTAAATCTTGTTATCATATTTTATATTCTGATCTGAATACCAGCAACCAAGTATCTTATTAAAACAAAGACTAACAGTTTTTGAGAGTAAGCCTAAAAAGGATAAAATATTTTAAACCTGGATAATAACCATGTTGTTGTAGCTGCATGTAGTTACAGATTTCCAGGTGGCAAAAACTGATGGGAATGCAGATAACCCTGTGTAAAAATACAGCAGACATAAATTAGATTGGCTGCTATTTCTGGCACGTTTTGCTTTCTATTTCCAAATTATCACTGAGCCTCGTAAGCGATTTCAACCTGTAATTCCTCAAGTACACATTGATTAAACAAAGAGTGTGTTACTTAAACCACCTGTAGCCAAGTTGTTGGCTGTGAAAAGCATCCTCAGAGTTTATTTAAAAATAGTTATTTGGGGGTTGACTATTCTGTTTCTTATGCATATGAGAAGAGAACTATGATTTAAATTTCTTAATTATTCATTAATGCTCTTCTGATAAATACATTACTAGAAAATGCATATTATAAAATTATTCACAGTATGATAACCACTCTGTATTTTATAAATAATATTAATATGATAATTTAGTTATGTTATAAGTGGATAATTTAATATATCATATCATATTTAATTTAATATATCATATCATATGAATTATGAAAAAATCAATCCTGAGAAAATGAGTCTTGTACCAATTTAGGAAATTATAGAGTGCAATTCTACGACTTCTATCCAAAAAACAAATGATATGGCAACTAATAATCTACTGGAATGTGTATATAAAATATATATGTATAGATAACTTATAATTTTTTTAAGTATGCAAAAAACAAAGTATCTTCCAACTAAAACACGAGGAGGATAAAAATTATGTTAATCAATGTAATTTATTGGGCCATATTAAATCAAATAGAAAATTATCAATATAGTATCTAAAGCAGTAACTATAAAATTCTAATTGTAGGTAATTTAATGTTAATATAACTATAAATCTGAGCTATGAATTTTGTGTTTCTTCTACATTTTTTAATTTAAAAAATCATAACATTATAGTTTTAGAATCATTATCATTTAATTTTGTGAGTCTAAAAACATTGACCTGGTATTACGAAGATACTCTTAAGTAATGTCCAGACAACAAATCATCTATTATCATTTTAAGCACAATTGTTTAAAATACTATTCGTTGTACGTATACATACAGGATAATCTCATGCTTTTTTAGTAAATAATATATCTTAATAAATTACTATTTATTGAGTTAAAACTTTTTAATTTGAACTTAGCATATGTACTAAAAATATGTTTAACAGCAGTGGTTTAATGGAGATAATTTTGCCCTAAGTAATTTTGATATTTATCAGAACACTTTATCTAAAACAGGGATCCTCATACTTTTTAAACAAGGGTCCAATTCCCTGTTTCTCAGAAAGTTGGAGGTCCAGATTATAGTTTAAAAAGTACTATGAACAAAAAACCAATATGTTCTTTTGAAGAAAAATATCCAAATGAGAGCAAATACAATAATTAAAATAAAGATAAAGTTAAATTAACAGGGGGCCCGGGAGATAGCATGGAGGCAGGGCGTTTGCCTTTCATGCAAAAGGTCATCGGTTCGAATCTCAGTGCCCCATGTTGTCTCCCGTGCCTGCCAGGAGCAATTTCTGAGCATGGAGCCAGGAGTAACACCTGAGCACTGCCGGATGTGACCCAAAAACCAAAAAAAAAAAAAAAAAAAAAAAGTTAAATTAACAAACTTACCAGTAGTTCAATGGAAACTATGGATCTGCTTTTGCACAACCCACAACTGCACTCTGTAGGACCAGGAAAACTCAACCGCTAAAGACTGGCAGTGGCAGCAAAGTCTTCTGGTGGGATGGATAAATGTCCTTGGCAGACCACATGTGGCCCAAAAGGAGATCCTTGATCTAAAATCACAACTTATTTAAGCTGTAAAGAAATGAAAATATAGAGTAGTCATTTTAAGTAATCACAATTTAACATTGGAATGGGAAAGTTTCTTTAATGGATCGGGTAGTTAGTATTGTTGACTTTGCAAGTCATATTTCTGTGTCAGAACTTTTAATTCATCTATATCGACGAAAAATAGCATAAGCATGTGACAAGTGCAGTAGTGTTGCAATAAAACTCTAATCTACAAAACTGTTCTACACTGACTTTGGTCTAGTCTGTAACAGTTTGGCAATAGTGTGTTGACCCTTAACTATAGTACTGGTAAAAAGAATTAACTGTTAATTAACTATTAATTAATAATTAACAATTCAGTTATTGTTTGTGACTGTAATGACAGACTATTGTTGTAAAGAGATATGTTAATATCCAACAAACCGTACAGATGTTTTATCTACTCTTTTTTTTTTTTTTTTTGGTTTTTGCGTCACACCATTGACACTCAGGAGTCAGTACTGGCTATGTACTTAGAAATCGCTCCTGGCTTTGGGGCACCATATGGAATGCCAGGGATCCAACCCAGTTCCGTCCTGGGTCAGCCACGTGCAAGGCAAACACCCTACTGCTGTGCTAGCTATTTCTCTGGTCCCTACAATTAAGTATTATAAGATATTGATGTATCGGGGCCCAAGAGATAGCATGGAGGTAAGGCGTTTGCCTTTCATGCAAAAGGTCATCGGTTCGAATCCCAGTGCCCCATATGGTTCCCCGTGCCTGGCAGGAGCAATTTCTGAGCATGGAGTCAGGAGTAACCCCTGAGCACTGCTGGGTGTGACCCAAAAACCAAAAAGAAAAAAAAAGATATTGATGTATTGTTATTGGACTTTAATTGGATCAATAAGTAAAATTTATCTTGAACATATTTCTTAAAATATATTATTATCACAAATAATCAAGCTAGAAAAAGAAAGAGAGCATAGTCATTTTGCTTTCTAAGATTTTATTTTAGTGACAAATTCTCAGATAATAATCAATGTTCCAAAAAGTACAAATGAGCAGTGCTATTTTTTTTTTGAAGTTCTTTTAAAATTTTATTTGAAAATACTTGTCTGGCTCTTTTTTGCCTTTCCAGATTAACAGATTTTACATTTTATTTTATTTCCCTTATTTGATGCAAGTATAGTATATGCATGTCAAGTAATTAAATTTCAAAATAGAAAAAAACATATGTCTCCTGTTGTATGATATCATTACTATACTCAGCCCACGATGCTCTTGAAATCATTACACACATTACTTATAAAATATACTGGAAAATAAATTACTGTTGCACTGTTACTTCTTTGTTATATTATTCCATAATTTTTGTGGTATCTATCAATAAACTACATCTTATTAATAATTTATTTGACATTTCTGGATTTTCTTATGAATATGTAGAAAGTTTAAAGTCTCTTAATGTTGCAATATCCAGAAAAAAGATGCATGCATTGTATATATGTTTACTTTTTAATAAAGAAGCATTCATTAATATACACTTATATATGCATTTTAGAATCTGAAAGTAGTAATTTAAATTATAATCTTCTGTTACTGATTGAAGGAGTGATATAATCAAAATATTTTCTGTAGACTATTATAAAAATGCCATTGGTTTTATGAGCAAAGTTCGTTTACTCCACATAAATTTGAAGGTTAAATGCAAAATGTGTATTTTAAGAGTTATTGAGAATGTCTAATAAATATTAAAGTTTTAGAAATCTCTGAAGAAAATAATATTTTAATGGGCTATTGGCTTTAAACGTTTTCTATTTTGTATAATCAAATACATTGCCTCTTTAAATATGCTGCTGAAAAGTCATTCTATGAAAAATAAAAAAAACAATACAATATAGCTCTGTATTTCTTAAATACATATAAGGAGCCTTAATTTGAAGGCGCTGTGGAAAGAAATGCATGAATTTAGGAATATTTTTTTGAAAAGGAAAGCAGACATCTGTCTTACTTCATAGTGTCTTATGCTATAATGAGGGCGTGGGATCTCTTCCTTATCTTGGGCTCTCTTGTTTGCTTTTCAGTTGCTGCGAATGTGGCTGTGGGAGGGCTTCTTCCCTGTGCGCTGTTGCCCATCCAAGCCTAATATGGTTAGTGTTTCCCTCCCTCTTTACTTCTATCTAATGTCCAATCTTTTTGTTACCTTCAGCTTTCTTTTCTTTTTATTCCTTTCTTTTCCTTTTCTTCTTTTCCTTTGTTTTTTTTTTCATTTCTTTCATAATTGTATACATTAATATATCTGTTAGGCTACATCTTAACATTTAGTGAATTGTTCTTGGTGGAAAACAACAAATCATGTTTCGATGGATAATCTAAAATATTACTATGGCATATCATTCCTATGACAAGCAAACATATTTCTCTTACAAGACTTTTATTGTGGTCCAGATTAAAATCAAGTATTTTTTTAAGATTACAGGATCTGGTCAACATTTAGCATATCACTGTTTTTGTTGCTCCATTATAATTAAAGTCATATCATATCTGGAAGTATAATGTTATTTTAGTCAATAACCATTACGATAACTTTGGTCTTCTACTTTCAAAATCATTCAAGATACAGGTAACATTGGGTAACAGAGTCACATGTAATTGTTAATGATTTTCTTAGCATGTTTAAACTTGAATTAGATCAATAATGTTATTATAAATGTAAGAACAGGGTAATAAATTTTTTTCAAATTGCTGGACTCTATTTTTATAGATTGTCTTAACCATTTACAAAAGCAAACCATAATATAGCTAGGATACTGTAGACAACAAATTAAAATTTGGATATTCCAGTTATGGTTTTAGAGAAATTCCACAGTAGTGATCTATTATGTGCAAAATCCCCCCATATAACCTCTGCTTAAAGAGTTTAAACTCTCTTAATAATGCACTCAATTCTTATTTATAAAATTTACCACCGTTTTTCTGAAATATATTTAGGAGAATTGTTGTTTCCATGAGCATCATAAATTATAATTCTAGTATAAATTAATTTGGTTTATTAAAAAACTGATTTTAACACGCATTTAATCATAAAAAGTAATAAATGGTCAGAAGTAATTTCATGTGGAAGATCCTCCTCAGGATCCTGCTCAGATGACTCCAGATCACACCTGTAGAGATACTCAGCCAGGATGAGTCAATTGCCTCAGGAAAGCAATGCAGTATGCTGTGCTTAGGAGGCAGCAGAGCTATATCCAATGGTACTCAAGCACCATGAAGTATTGGGAACAACCATATTCAGGCTATAAGGCATATTCCCCTTATCACTGAGCTCACTTCTGCTCCATATGCATATCATCATTCTGCCCACCAATAATCTTTTGAGTATAAGATACAGTTAACAGAGCCAGAGCAGTGGTACAAGCTAGTAAGGCATCTGCCTTGCTCACACTAGCCTAGGACAGACCTAGGTTCCATCCCCTGGCTTACCATATGATCCCAAGCCAGGAGTGATTTCTAAGCGAATAGCCAGGAGTAACCCCTGAGCGTCAGCGGGTGTGGCCCAAAAACCAAAATAATAATAATAATAATAATAATAATAATAAATGATAATAATAATAAAAATAAAGAAAAAAGAAAAAGAAAAGATACGGTTAATAAAAAGCACTACAGTTTCAATATTTTCTTAATCTCAAAAATTTCGTATTTAAAAAGTTCAAAGATACAATATAAAAGTGCCAAATTATTTTAAGATATTTTACTTCCTTGGGAAATTCTTATATGCACTTGGGGCTTCAATGCCAAATCCAATAAAATTGAAATCTGGCAGACATTGACTAAATGCAATATACATGGTTGATTCTACATGCTAATTTTTTGCTGTTCTTTGTTTTTATTACTTAATAAGATGAAAAGGGGCTACTGAAATCCTTATTTACTAAGATCTTAAGTACTATTGTAAGATAATTCATCACTGAACAGGAACTGGCTTCAAGAATTTACATATTGGGGGAAATAAAAAGAAGATTGGCATTCAGGATTATATTAAACTAAATGTCACACACAGTCAAGATTTAATATTAGCAAATGATCTTTTCTTAAATTTAAATTGCTTGTTTGAAAAAAACGAGAAAGATATACTATCATTTTCTAATGTGTATTGGTGTAGTTTTTTCCATTTGTTTTATTTTTGTTTGTGTTGTTTTTATCTCTGCAGTCAAACATTAAATGCATCTCTATAGTTTATTTTATAGAAAATTAATGTAAGTTATCTTTGAAGGGTTTGTTAAAACAAGCAAATAGGAGTGATTGGTCAGAAGTAATATCAATTTCTTCACAAAGAAAACAACTGGAAAATTAAAGTATAAAAACTTTATCTATATATTTATTTAAATGATAGTAATTGTGTTGGTAGTCATTACATTAGTGTGTGTTCATATTTGTATGTATGTGTTTGGAAAAAAACATTTAGCTACAACTAAGCTTCTATATCCAGTATCTATGTTTTCGGTGTACGATCAGAAGAAGAACCAGGTTTTGTCAATACATTTCTTGTATAACAACAAAAATAAAATAAATTTAATTTAAAATAAGACAATAGATATTTATTCCAGATAATTACTGGT
>PVKC010036967.1:0-13102 GCA_004027635.1 Crocidura indochinensis
TGTGTGTGTATGTGTGTGTTTAAATGTGTGCACACTTATGAATTGATTGGCTGGATATGTATGTATATGAGAGCAGAAGTGTGAGGTGTGCTCCTTTATGAACACATTTGCAAGGTGTTTTGCAAGTAAAGGCTCATTTCTTTATAAAAATAGAACTGCTTCTCCAAAACAGAAATGCTGACTAAGCAAAAGGGTGGCTCTGAGTTTTAGGAGCTTTCCAGAAATTGGTGCAAGGAACTTGCTAATGGTGTGGGGAGAAAGGCGGGGAGATGCACAGACCAGGTTGTGTTTTGCATTTCAATCTCTGCAGATCCTCTCTCCCTGCCTATGCATATTTAAAATTCCTTTCAATATATAAATAGGATAATTCTCTCTCCTCATCCCCACCAGAGTTCATTTAACAGGCACAAAAAGAATTGCACATCCAGGCCTGTCTCTCTTTTCTTGCTTCCTGTTTTTACTATTTATTGGTTTTTCTCTTCTCTCCCATGTTGCTTCTCTTAGATTACACTGTGTTTCAGGATTGACCCAAATGAGAATGTCATTTCTGCACACAAAGCTGAGCCCTAGGGTGGTGATCGCCAGGCTCACTTTGCTCTTTGGCATCAACACTGGCATTCTGGGGACCCTTTGAAAAATGCTCCCACATCTGCATGCAATGGGGAAAACATTGAGTTATGAGTTGATGGGTTTTAATTCATGGCTTATAGACTGGTGTGACTATTCCAACTCACGACTCACTTCTGGATCTTATTTACTTCATCTACTAAGGGAAAATGTTGGACTGGTTACTGCCAGTGACTTGGCCATGAGAGACCAGCTTTGACAAAACCTAGAATCATTTTAACCAAACTCTGTGTGTACAATGGGATTTCATCTCACACTGGTGACAATGGTCTTTATCAAAAAACAAGCTGTTGAAGTTGTGGAGCAACTTTTGGTGTGGGAGGGCATCAGGATGGAGATGATTTGAAGTGTTGAGAATTATACACAGACATATGACACTAAATCTCTGTAACTGTATTGTATCTTAAAGCAATCATGAATTCACAAAATATAAAATTTAGGGGAAAAGAAAGTGTAGTGACATGGAATGAGGTACTTGACATTTATGATGCAAAAGTGATATCAAGAACAGGAAGTATTCCCCTTACAAATGTGATGGACTTGGGACTGGAGAGATAGTACAGAGATTAAGGCACTTGTCTTGCCTATTACTGACTCCAGTTTAATTCCCAGCACTGCATATCATATCCTGAGCACATCATGGTCAGGTATAAGTCCCAAACAAAGGAAAAATTATAAATTTAAAAACTGTAGCCCAGCAGAAGCTACAGGAATTTCTCTCAGTTTATTTGGGTGAACTATAGACATAACTGTGAGTCTTAAGAAACAAATAAGAATAGTATATGGGTGAGAGTAATTCAGGGCTATAAACTATCACTTAGTCTTATCAACCTCCTGAGGTAATTGCAGATTTAAAAGGCTGCTTTTCAGGCCAAGAGCCTGGAAAAGACTGATGAGTTTCGGGAAGCTGAGTCACAAATGTAGTGCAAAGAGACAGCACTGACCTCTTCATATAGCAAGCAGTGAGCATACTTACCTTCCTTTTCAAATCATCTCTAGGAAATGGATCTCTGCTATCCTTGGAGGCACAAAGGGTGAATAGGCATGTAAAGTTTCCTGGTCTCCAGAATATAGATTATGTCAAAAGTGCTCTGTTAAATGCTGGGAGAGGTGGGCACAAGCTACTGGTTTCAACTACTCACTGTACATTTGATTCTGAGATGCCTCAATCCATCTTTTATCCAGATCTGTTTCTCCGATAATGGCTCTAATTTAAAATCGGCATCCAAAGTCTGCACATCTGCCCAACAATAGTGCGTACTGCCCACAGTTAGAAGCGATGGTCATGTTAGTCATAGAGTATCTTGAAACACTGATAGCAAGATCTCAAATGCTTCTTCCAATAATTAGCTAATGCTTAATATTTCTCATGTGTTGAAGCAAGCTCAATGACATTCATGATTTTACGTAATATTCTTCAGACTATTGTTTTATAGTCTTCAGAGGCATTGTTTTCTCAGGCAGATCTCTGGCCTTTATAAGGTTGAGAATAAAAGACCGGGGCATCCCCTGTGAAACCCAAAATTCAGGGATACTACCAAATCCCTATATTAATATCATAGAAGCAAGCTTGATCCATTAGGGCAAAGGTACTCAAGAGAATACAGTGAATGTGAAAAAATTGCTGTCCAGTGGTGTAGAACTTCCATGTCTATAAACATTTGGGCTATCAAATGATTCAGAACCATTTTTATAACAGTGAAATGACATTTGGATACAAACATTTTAGATGGAACAAAGAGTATGCCTATAATTTGTTGGACTACAAATTATATTTGTCCGAAGATGATATAGAGCAGATCTCTGGCATTTCCTCAATGCTACCAAATTGCCAACAACTCAATGATGGTAAAGTTCTCAGTAGAAGACCTGTGTAGGCCAAGAGCATCACTGTAATATGGGAACACAACCCTAGCACCCAACTAGACTCACCCATTTGACTCATCACTTTCAGTGCCCCAACTCAAAATATTGTAAAGGACTAAAATCCAGGTGCCTTCAGGGTCTCTTTCAAACACCCCATATTGTAAAAAATCATCTGCAAATATCAAGTCTGTCACACTGAATTGACAACGGTAGAGTTGAGAATTTGGGTTACTGGTCTGTAAAACACATTTATGCTCTGTTTACCCTGTTGTTGTTTTAGGAAATAGCAATAGGAAAGAGCAAGGACTTGAGCTGAATTTTATACATAATTACTAGGTCTGACACTTCCAAGTTGTATCATCTAAGGTAGATTAATTGACCGCTTGGTGCCTCAAAGACTTATGTATATTAAATGTGGACAATGATAGAGTTGTTGTGAGGATTTGATGAGTTCATATCAAAACAGTACTTAGAATGCTGCCTGACAGCAGAAAAGAACTAAGTGTTAGCTCCTTTTATTGGAAGTTGCCTTGGCTGTAAGAGTTGACATCTGGAAGGTGTGCTGAATAGCATGTCCTGCATGAAAATATGATAATAGCTCTTGTGTTTGCAACTAGTATCTATTAATTAAGAAACCGTCATTTGTGCTTTGTAATTATATTTATTAAACCCTAACTCCTATCATAACAATAATTAGTTCTTGCTAATTAAATTTATCAAATTCCCCCCAGATTCATATCTTAGGTAAATATTTAGTAGCCCTACACTAATTATTTTAATCAACATGGAGTGTATTTCAAATGACTACAAATAGTTCTTACTAATTAAATTGAGTACAAAATAATACTTTATGTAATACATTAGCAGGTACTAAAAAGAGTGGGAATGAACCACAAGATAATGTCCTAGCCACCAAGCCACCAGATTTAGTGACTACAGCTATTCCAGAGCCAGGCCAGCAAGCTCATGGCGGAAGCCTGAAAAGGTTATAGCTCTCCTGATTTCTTTTTGACTACCAAAGTTTTGCATGTGGAATCATGTCTGTGAATGATTCAAGAACCAGCCCTATGATTCCCAATTGGACTTGCAGGCACTGGCAATTACCACAGAGCAAGCAGCCAGCAGCATCAGCAGTGGTGGCAGCAGCAGGGGTGTCTCCTCTGCTTCAAAGGGTTTGGAAGAAGAAAGGAAGATGCACAAAGGTTCCTCTTTCTGCAGGCTTGGTTTCCTCATCCTCAAACCACACTGTCAGTTCTTTCTCCTGCTGAGATGTTCTCCAGCTCCCCGCTGCTCCCAGTGCCTTCCTAACAAAGAAGATAAATCCTTGAATTAGTGCCTGCTGATTGGCACCCTGTTGCTAGGAAACTGTAAAATGAATGTATCATACTTCATAACAAAATGCCTCTAACCTATCCTTAGAAGGACATGCACATGGAGGTGTGAGTTCATGTGGGTGTGGCCAACCCTCACTGCCCACTTTCCTCCTTTTTGTTGCCTTTATGGGTCACTGTTAAGATCAACCTTGCGCTTTAATAGTAGGGAGCACCCTTTGGCTACAGGCAGGGTGTGACCCAATTTTGACTTCTGCTCATGAAGGAAAGGAAGAGAAAGAAGCTTTCTGTTACTTAGGATAGTTTCCATCTTGAACTGGGATTGACAGGAAGTTCGATATTTCTGTGGGACAGCTGAGGCTGTCGAGAATTCTCAAGAGGGAGTGAAAGAATAGGGCCATTGAAGTATTGGCAGTTGGACTATGTTAAAATAAAAATGATCCACATCAAGAAAAAATATGAGTACAAGTATTAAACAGTCCATATGGAAAGCAAAATCTTATTACAGTTGTCTCCTTTGGTCCTAAATAACTAGCCAGTAGTGGCAGTTTAAGGTTCCCCTCTATGCAATGCTGACCTGATTCTATCTATTTCTGGGGGAGCAGGGGCTGCTTCCTTCTAGCCTTTCCATTTTCATTATAGTTTTGGGGAGGATGTTTCCTGAATGGGTATGGGTGGCAGTCACAGGAGATGAGTTTGACAGTGGATCTGTGCTTACACTTCTTGGAGAAGTGTGCACACACATGAAAGAGAAACTGCTTAGGTTCTCTCTCCCTCTCATTAAGCTGTCATCCACCTTCTGTGTAGTTCATCTCTTGGTTCTGAATATCACTCCCCCCACCCCAGATATCCTTAGAGTATTTGTGATCTCATGCAGCCACCTTTATGATAGATGAATCATTCCTATGGCAACCACAGTCATCATGTATCTGCCAAGTGAGCTGGCAGGAGAAAAGAGCTTTCAAGAGAACAGATCCTAAGGGGACCTGGGTAGTGGGGAAATCTGAGAAAGTGGAACTGATAGAACTAAAATCTGATTGTGTCAATCTGAAAAGATGATATGACTCAGAAGAAGGGCTGGTTTTGAGCTATAGCACAGAGCTAGTACTCAGGCCTCTTTGTTTCTGAAACCAAGAGGTAAAGGAATGAGGACATTCACTATGCCAACAAAAAGCAAGTAGGACATATTAGAGAATCTTGATATGTTCCTCATTTGAACTCAGTTAAACAGGAAATTCTCTTAAATTAATGCTTGAGAATTAATACCACTCCGTAGTTATAGATCTAGGATATGATGTCTCAAAAACTATTCTCTTTTATCACATGTTTCTTTTCCAGGGGTGCGTGCTCACTTGAAATGATGTCAGTATTGGGAAGTCTAGCAAATGGACTCAACTCTGCAGATAGCAATAACAAAATTTATTGGAGATAGAAATGCCTTTTCATTCTTGAAACATTGATCCGTTAGTCCTTCATCAGTTGTACGGGCATTGATCTTAAGATATTTATGAATAGAAATAAAACAAGATTTTATATAAATGAATTTATTTGTCTATCTAAATATATATCTTGATGGTCACCATAAGACAGCCTATCACTTTCTGGTTAATTTTAAAGATTCCATTGACACTTCAGGTCCATGTATGAAGATGTTACCCTGTCCCTTATTTGGTCAAATATGTCCAAAGAATCCTCCTTTTAAAGTGTAAGATGCATTATTTGATGCTTTGAACATTTTTTTTATCCCAGGTTATGGCTAAAGAATAGGAAAAAAGCCTCCATTGTCCACAAGAGTACAGCACAAAAGAAAATAATGTGCATAGAAGGGAAGCATTGCAGTGGTTTCAATTCCATTCCTTGCACAAGAATTTCCTGAGATGGCACCTCAAGCCTGCCAATTGTTCTCTTCCTTTAATGGATAATCCAGCAGAGATCCAAAGTCCTTGGCAGACTGGACAAAGAACCTGTGTCTGAGTACATTGCTGCTCATTCTGAGCATAGTGGAGTTCAAACTGTCATTTTTCCAGTTCAGCATCATATTGTTGCTGTTCTACTAATGGCTCCTCATTCTTCTACAGTACAAAATCCTACATAGGATTTTAGACCTAAACTTTTAGCAGATTTAACATAATTGAACAAAAATAACTTGATTTTCTTATCTGAAATCTCATAAGAATATACTGACCCAATTATTTTCTTCATTGTGTTGAAGGTCTTCTATTAGTTTCTTTTTAAAATTGTTTTCTTTTTTTTCACGACTTACCCTAAGTTTTAGAATCACAGATATGTAGCATATCCTGTGGGAAAGTTCTGGGATATAACTCCTAATCCTATGTATGAACCTCTCTTCAACTTTAAGTTTTTGTTTTAAATATTCAGTTAGTTTATGGGTGGTACTTAGGACATACTCCTGACTCTGCTCAGGAATCATTCTTGGCAGTCTCTGAATATTATATAGGTGCCAGGGTTAGAATTTGGATCTGCTGCATGCAAAGCATCCTCTATTCTCTGTATATAGCTCCAACCCAACAAGTTTGTAAGGTCACACCCAGGAATTCTAGGGTTTATTCCTTGCTCCATTCAGAGGAATCACTCATGGTGGAGATAGGGCACTATATGGGGTGCTGAGATTCAAGTGCTAGTTGGCCTCATGCAACTTAAAGCTTTTAATTGGACATTTACAGTGAAACAACTCAATTTTATGCTATAAAAGTCTTCAGTCTAAATTATTCCTTTCCACTAAATGGATATTTATATTCATTAATATATATAATATATATATCTATTTTGTTTGTTTTGGGGCCATATCAAGTGGTGCTCAGTACTAATGACTCTGTGCTCAGAAATCACTCCTGGAAGGCTCGGGACCATATAGGATGTTGGGGATTGAACTGGGTCTGTCCCAGCTTGGTTGTATGCAAAGAAAATGCCCTGTGCTATTGCTGTGCTATCAACTCTATATATCTTGATGGTCATCGTAAGATCTTCTACTCACCTATGACTTCATAGTTAAATCAAAAATTCCATTGACACCTCAATTCCATGTATGGAGATAGTATCCCATCCCATATTTGGCTATATATAAACATATATATATACATACATATATAGCCTTTGATATATATGCTTTTGCTGCTATTGTTTTGCAGCCGTACCCAGTATGCTCAAGACTAACTTCTTTTTCTATGCTCAGCACTCACTCCTGGCAGTGTCTGGGGACATCATAGGCAGTGTTTTTGAGGTCAGCTGAAAGCAGGTGCATTAGCTTTATACTATTACTCTGGCTTACCAACTAGAATTTTGTTTTGTTTTGGGACCACATTTCGAGATGCTCCAAGGTTTCTTCAGGCTTGTCATTCAGGAATTACATCTGATAGTGCTTGGGGAATCATATGGGATGCTGGGGATTCAACCCTGGAGACCATGTGCAAGTTAAACACCCTACCCGCTGTCCTGTAACTCTGGCTCTTTAATCAGGTATTTTTAAACAACTATTGGTGTAAGTGACATTTGTCGGTAACCAAGTATTTCATCTTCCTCCTTATCTTCCTCCTTTTAATCTTATTTTTTAGTTTGGATAATTTATCCTAGATTTTATATATGATTATTTAAAATAATTTACTTCTATGTTTAATTCTACAGAAGATTACACTGAAGGGATTTTTTAATTTTTGATATGATTTTTATCTGTAGCATTTTTATTAAACCCTTTATTATAGTTTTTTCCTCTGCTAATATGAGGTATTTTGTCTAGTCACTTTTTCATTCTATTTCATGAGATACCGGTCAGTAAATTTATTTTGTAAAATGTAGAATAGTAAATATCTTAGCCTTCCTCTTTAAAATATTAACTATAATCATTATAAATATCATTGCATGATAGTTTCAATCATCTTTAAGTCTTATTTTTATCAACTGTTATGTCTCTTGACATGAATTCCTTCACGTGGCTTGATTACCATGATTTTTAATAAAATATAATATGTTGAACAGAAGATACTAAAGTAAATAATATTTACCCCAAATCATTCATTAAAGAAGATATATTTTCTTTTATTAAGCTGTGGTATATAGAATTGATTCAGTCTGATAAATGTTGCAGCTGGAAATATTGTGTAGAAAATTTTTACAGTAGTTACTTGGCACAATGTAGTCTTCAAGGTCTTTAGTGATCAGTTACTTTACTTCTGATTGAATAGAGAATGGTGCTAAAGATTGCTTATCAATATTTGCCTTCTACTTTTAGCTTCCAGCTGTCTTATGAGTATTTGCAAATTACAAAAAGTTTGTATCTTGCTCCAGATTAGTTTTATAATATGGATGCTACTAGTAGAATTTCCTTGTAATTCAGTAGCTCTGTTTTTTGTTTAAAATGCTATTACAATAATCTGTTTCAATAAATTTCATTTCAGAGTAACTTAATTGTCCTGATTTATTCATCCTACTAACTTTAAGAAATCAAAAATAATTCATGGAGTTTAGACTTTAATTTTTTATACAAGAGATTCTTTTCCTTAGTAATTGTGCTTCCCTCGGGTAATTTATTGAATTACAGCTAATTGATTGAATAATAGATTTTAGAACCTTGCCAGATATTGATGTCAACACTATCTATCTCTAGACTCCAGAAAAAAACTTGTTTTTACCTGAGTTTTCTTCACATTCTCTTGAGCTTAGAATGATTAATTACATAATTTAACTTCTCTTTCTCTATGTTATCTTCAATAAATTTAACCCAACCTTCCTTCTTTTAATGTGTTACTTATTATCTAGTCTCCATATCATTAGTTTACTTTGCTACTATGAAAAGTATAATCTCTACTTCTGGTATACTTCTAGTATAGAATATAGTTATGGGATTTTTTTGTTTGCTTTGAGGCCATATCTGGTGGTGATCAGGGGTTACTCTTAGCTCTGAACTCAGAAATCACTCCTGGAAGCCTTGGTTGACCATATGGGATGCCAGGGATTGAACCTGCCACATGTAAGGCAAATGCCCTACCTTCTGTGCTATAACTCTAGCACCTAGTTCTGGTATTTATTTAAAAAAAGTTTATATAGTATCTAATATAGTATTATCCAGATTTTGCTTTAAAATTTTAGAAGTAACCTTGAATAAAATTAAATTTCTACATTCAGAAAACTCCCAGTTTAGATACTAAATCAGAAAGAGAAAAATATTTTATACAGGCACATATAATAAGAATGCAACAATTTGGAGATGGCTGGTAAACTTGGACGGAAGAAGATTCAACAAGGTTTTAATAGTGCTTACAGTATTTTTAAAAGAATTTTAAAAATTAAAGATTTTATTCTTGATACCCAAAACAGAAAAGGGTATTGCAAACAATGCACAAATGTGTTCAAAGCTGGAGGTATAAAGTCACTTCACACCCACATTTGCCTATGTTCTAGTTGCGGTGGAACATGGCAGCATGTTATAGCAAGAGGTGAGGCTGGAGAAGCAACTCGGGTCAGACTGTGAAGGTCACGCTTCTCCATTTGGGATTTTGGATTCTGTCCTGAAGATGATTAGGATTAATGGAAGGATTTTTAGATCCAGGAATCACAGGATCAGACTGACATTTTTTAAAGTGCACTTTGGCTGAGTGAATGTAATGAGTCAAAGGAGCTTTAAAAGCAGGCTCTGCAGGCACAGTGCCTAAGGCCCCAGTTTGATGCGGGCCCTCAAATTGTTTGAGACACATGGGAGGAGAAATATTACCTTCATAATTGAAAAACTGCCAAGTAAAAAAATTATTTTAATTTAATGCCTATCTACTACAGTATTATGTAACCACTTACCTATAGCTCAACCTGGGTCTGAAATAGTTTCATACAAATGAGGGAAAGTTGCTGAATAAGCCGGGCTTGCAAAGTACAATAATATAGAATTTAGTCTTCCTCTGTCCTTTCAAATATATTTTGTGGAGCCAGTTTATTCTCTTCTACATAAAATATGAGAAAAATTCCATGACTTCCCTTGTCACTCCTGGGTAATAAATAAATCTAATAGCCAGTTGAGTTCACAGTCTTAGTTCAGTAATTAGTATCCTCAGTCCCATTACTAATCAAAACTACAGACTTATTTACCCTTGATCTGGGACTTGATTGGGTCATTAATCTGCACAGAAGAAAGGTTTGGTTGGCTTCTTCTAGATTCCTCACTTTAGGGTGCTTTAATTCTCTTTGTTCCACTCACTAACTGCCTGTGCATCTTCTGGGCTTGATATTAGGAGAAAGACTGGTTTAATGTAAAAACATATATGATGTTGAGAGATGAAGGAAATCAGTAGAAGCTCTGCAACTTGAGAATTAACTAAGAGAATTAAGTGTGTTTTACTTTGCAGCTTGGACTTCTGGTTTGCATGACATACTGTGGTCATGTGACAAACTGGACCAGACTGTTTATTCACTTAAGAAGCATTACCTGCTTTTTTTTATAAACTTCTTGAGGGGGGTTTGGGTCACATCCTGTATCACTCAGGGGTTACTCCTGGCTCTGCGCTCAGAAATCGCTTCTGGCAGGCTCGGGGCACCATATGGGATGCCGGGATTCGAACCACCATCCATCTGCATGCAAGGCAAATGCCCTACCACTGTGCTATCTCTCCAGCCCCTCACTACCTATTTTTTATTTAAAGTTAAATTAATAAAAAGTGCAGTTTTTGGAAAACTTAGTTTGTTGGGATGAGTAGCAAACAATTTCTTTTAAAAATGTCAGTCTGATCCTGTGATTCTTCGATCTCAAAATTCTTCCATTAATCCTAATCATTTTGAGGATAAAATATAAATTGCTAAATAGACATTTATGATTTTCATGGCTTAACTTAAGTCACCTCTTCAGCCTCTCTTTTTGAGGGAAGGGAGATAGGTGGGGTTTGGACCACACTCAGTTATTTTCATGGTTTATCATCTAGTTCCTTAATGTTTTTATTATAAGTGTTTGGCCTAAATATTTGTTACATACCTTCCTAGTATTTGCATGTCAACTATAATAAAATATTTATAATTATGAGTTGGAAGTTCTTTGATCAAATATGTACCTCCAAGGTAACTTGAGGTGTTGGCAGGCAGGGAAGTGCCTTGAAATATTCGTCAATCTTAAGATGATGAGGCCTCTGTAAAGAAGTGAAATACCATATACCATTTGTTATGGAGATCCATGATGAATAAAAGTTTTGTGTTCTTTTTTTTTTTTAAGCCACCATCAGAGGTGCTTAGAGATTACTACTGGTTCTTCGTTCAGAAATAGCTCCTGACTCAGGAGACCATATGGGATGCCAGGGATCAAACCTGCTTCCATCCTGGGTCAACCGCGTACAAGGCAAACCCCCTACCACTGTGCTACCACTCCAGCCCTATAAGAAAAGAGTTTGAAGTAACATAAAGTTTAGGAGTATCAGCAAATGATATGCTGGTTGACTAGTGAGAATTTTAACTCTCAGGCTAAAATTCACAAAGGGTGAGTGGAAGCCTAGAGGATAAATAAGATCAAAACTAGTGGAGGATGTCTAGAATTACAGTACTGCAGAGCAGGGAGAGAAGCTGTGTGAGAGAATTTAAGAAACCAAAGAACCTTTCAGAGGAGAGAAATCAAATCAGTTCTGCAAATGTTGCAGAGTTAAGGTGGTTAGGTCAGAGAGAGTTGACTTTCTTCTTGCTTCTACTTCCACTGTGTTACTTGGGCACATTACCTAGCTCTTTAATACTTATTGGCACATCATTTTCATGGTTTCCTATAGAACATGATGCTATGTTTTATTCCAGAAGAATCCTATTCATTATTTGCTGAAATACCATCAAAACAATGTGTCCAGAGATACTGCTTTCCTATCCCCTATGTCTTTATTCTCCACCGCCCTCTTCACAAGATCTGGATCACTTAATTTCTAACTTCCTTTGAGCCTGTTACATGCTTTCTTCTCTAGCCCACCACCCCCATCACATACACACACATCACCACCTTTTCTGTAACTCAAAGCTCTTGGATTGCAGAGTGGAGCACAGATGTTTCTATCCTGAGAGTGCTTGCCTGTTTCTCAGATGGTGTCACTGAGCAGATGTTCTGGTGTGTGCCTCCCACTTTCTCTGTTGTGTTTTCTATACAAACACCAGATTGTACTGCTGCTTCCTTCTTTCTGGAGAAAACCTAATTCACAATGGTTATGGAGTAGTTTGTGCACTCCTTCTGTGGGAAGTGGTCTATGGGGGCAAAAGACCCGCAGTAGAAGCTTTAGTTTAAGAAATGTATTTTTGTGGTGTGACTTTATATTCTCATGACTTACTGAATCCGCTGTTTCCTACGTTTGATGGTTGTTTTACAACAATGTATCATTTCTGTGCATTTTTAGTTTTGTTCTATGTTCAATGTGCCTTGGAATAGTATAAAAGTGGGTAAGATGTTTTTGCCTTGCAAAAACTGGTTAACTCCTAGCACCAGATATGGTTTCTTGAGCCAACCAGGAGTGATCCCTAATTGTAGAGCCAGAAGTAGCTCTGAGCATCACCACTTGTGGTAAAATGTCAAAACAAAGGACAAAAATATGCCTGAAGTTTTTTAATTTGTACACTCAGGGCAAGTTCTGAACATCCCTGATTCATTAATTTCCCAAAAATACTTGGATTCATTGTACTTTTCAATAATAGATATGAAGACAATTAATGGAAATGGTGAGAAAACAGGGTCAAATTTATCACAAAGTTGCATGACAGGTCATAATGTTTCTGTGAAGGTCGCTGGAGAGAGCATGAGGCAGTGCCCTGACTTTTCTTTGTCCATTTGCTCTTGGTTTATGAATTTTTCTGTTCACTTACTGAGAATTTGCAATAAGAGACTCAGGAAGATGAAAGAAAAAATTCTACCCTTAAAAAGGGCATCCTTTTCTCTGACCTCCTGATTTACAGCTTTGTTGATTCGAGTTGTTATATTTTCTTTTTTTTAATTTTTTTATTTTAACACCTTGATTACATACATAGTTGTGTTTGGGTTTCAGTCATGTATAGAACACCACCCATCACCAGTGCAACATTCCCATCACCATTATCCCAAATCTCCCTCCTCCCCAACCACCCCCCGCCTGTACTCTGGACAGGCTCTCCATTTCCCTCATAGGTTCTCATTTTTAGGACAGTTCAAAATGCAGTTATTACTCTAACTAAGCTCACCACTTTTTGTGGTGGGCTTCCTGGGGTGAGCTGGAACTTCCAGCTCCTTTCTCTTTTGTGTCTGCAAATTATTATTATTGCAGGAATGTCTTTCATTCTCCTTAAAACCC
>PVKC010036968.1:0-13140 GCA_004027635.1 Crocidura indochinensis
AATCATAAAACATATGATGTTTGGTGTTTGGATGCTTTCACTTGACATCATTTTTTTTTGGTTTTTGGGTCACACCCAGCAGTGCTCAGGGGTTACTCCTGACTCCATGCTCAGAAATTGCTCCTGGCAGGCACGGGGGACCATATGGGGCACCGAGATTCGAACCGATGACCTTTTGCATGAAAGGCAAACGCCTTACCTCCATGCTATCTCCCGGGCCCCACTTGACATCATTTTCACACCAAAAAACTCCTGGCAGCACCAGGAGTTATTCCTAATGTGGTTACAGGGGTCTGTACAGTGCTAATCGGAAATTGACCCTGGCCTTTGACATTCAAAATATAGTCTCTGACTGAATCATTTCTGTTCATTGCATAATGGTTTCTTGCTTTGGTCTGGTGTTTTGGCCAAACCTGCTATGCTCATGTTAGCTATATGCATCATACCTGCTGTACTATCTCTCCAACCCTCTGGTATATGTTTCAAAGGTTAATTTATGTTTTAGCATATCATAGTACTTGATTTCTTTTTACTATTAAATGATATTTCACTGTTTTCACATAGCACATTTGGACATTTTACTTGTCAAATGGTGAACATATGGACTTCTCCCACTATATTTGTTACTTGGGGCCATCACCCAGTGATGCTTAGGGATTACTTCTGGCTCTGCTCTCAACAAGTACTCCTGGCAGTGCTCATAAGAGAGACCTTATGAGATGCCAGGGATTGACCTACGTCACCCACTTGCCAAGAAAGCATCCTACCCATTGTACTATCTGTACTATCACTATGGCCTCAAGGTCCCACTTTTTGTCTAATATGGATAATGCTGCTATAAATATTCATTTTTATGTTTCTGTGTGAAATTATTTTCATTTTTTTAGACTGTAGGGCACATAGTAACCCATATTTAACAATTTGAAGGTCATCCAAACTGTTTTCCAAAGTAACTGCACCATTTTAGGCTCACACCAGCAATGTATGAGAGTTCATTGATCTCTTTGGATAGTCCCATGAGTCTTCTAAGATTGGCATCATTGCTATCTATAATGTTTATAGATATAAATATATAGATATAGATATAGATATAGCAGGGGTTCAGGGTTGATTCAAATCTTGCCTGCAGCCACCCCTGTAGCATAGCCATACTCAGTCCAGAGTCTTAATTCATATGCTCTTTCCTCTGGGACCAAGCATCTGCATCACCAACAATTAACTGTTTCTTGCCTTTGAACCTTCCTGCGTACATAACCGTAATGAGAAGTTTTCCTACGTTGCAGGATGTATCAGGAAATGCTGCATTTCTGGCCTTCACTCCCTTTGGTTTTGTTGTTCTACAAGGAAACAAGAGGGTCCACTTCATTAAATGGTGAGCATCTTCATTTCCAGATCGGTTGTTCTCCCTTCCCCAGGGAGGACTCTTGTTCCCACAGCCCTGTCTATTCTGGGGAGTCATGATTTTGGGCTTGCTGCAGGCTCTTTGTCCATGACGTAACTGAAGAAGTAGTGGTCTCCCCTAGGGACTTGTTCTCCCAAATGGTGTTCTAAGAGCATCTTCTGAGGAAAGGGGGATGGGGAACTTGATTTCTGGAGAGTGTGAGCCACCAGGACTCAAACCCATGTTCAAAGAAGCAAAGTTCCCTGACAGTCTGCCCCACTGCCACTCCACACAGAGACCCCAGGGGAAGGCTCATTGCCCTACTTCCCAGATATCCCAGACATTGACTTTGGGCTCTGAGGAGCCCAGTTGCTGTAACTTGCCTCCCATCCTTTTCTCCACCCCCCCCACTTGTGTATTCCATTCTCCCTCCCTCCTTCATATTCCCATTTCCAGCTGCCTCAGCTGAAGCACCTCAGAACTGTATCCTCACTGCCCATCTAACCTGTTGTATGGCGCTGAACACCAATGCAGTACACACTGGCTTATGGTTGAACATGTGGCTTTGCCACAAACCCCTTTGCCCAGTCCATGAAAACATTACTCAGCATCATCAGAATACATTGCACTCTCCTAGTCCTGGGGTTCCTGTGCCTAAGCCTGGGGCCTTACTGACAAGCCTAAGCTGGCCCATTTCTCCTGCAGGAACAGACAGGCAGAGCTCAGAGCAGATAAACTCACCTCTTTCTGGTTCCTTTGCCTGTTCCTCCAGCTAGTGTAGACTCTGGGATGACGCTACATCTTGGTCAGTTTTCTTTTGAAGATGTTTTAGGGTGCCAGCCTCCTCCATCTTGCACGCCTCTGCTGAGCTGGCAAACTGACTCTGCCTTTCCAACCTTTATTGCTCTTGCAAAGAACAGCAATATTATGATCAGCCAGAGTACCAGGGAAATTGCTCCTTAGGCCGGCTCCTGCGAGGTCCCATCACAGGAGAATAACCTCTTTCCTAGGCAGCTGCTACACAGGAGACCACACACACCTATGTGTTGGGCCTACCTGAGAAGGCCTGCTCATAGCACACTCTGAGTGAAAGTATTGAAGGTTTGGTCCAACCTTTAAATTGTCCAACAAATTATAGGAAAAAATAGTTAGATTCAGTGAGGAATATACTTATATGAGGAGATGTAATTTGAGTACTCAGATAAAGGCAAGTGGAACCTTTAAGTTGGAGCCTTAATTCGGACATGCCTGTCACACAGACTCACAGACCTTAATTTTCCCCCATTGCTCCAAGCCCTGGTGCTCTCTGGATCTCTTAGATCCTTTTCATGCTACAAAGTTTTCTGCACTAGGTCTCAACTTTAAAGTAATAGAGAGATGGAGTGATAGTATGGCTGATGAGATGTTTAACTTGCATGTGACTAGCCCAGGGTTGGTGTCTGGCACCCTTATGGTCCCTGAACTTCATCAGAAGTAATTCCTGAGTACAGAGCCAGGAATAAGCCCTGGGTAAGGTCCAATAAAACCAAAATAAATCAATTTAAAAGTAACAGGTATGAATCTAATCTCACGTCCAAAAGAAATGCCTTACTTCCCTGACTGGTTGAAGCCTGAATAATCTGTGTGCATGTTTGTATATTATGCACCAGTAATATTTTACATTGTGTGTATATGAGACTGGTCCACAGCGAGGGCATCTACCAGGAAGAAGTACCATGACTAGCATTAGTTCAGTGCTGATCATCAGAAACTGTAAATGCTCTTTCTGCCCCAGCCAGGGCCTCTGGGATCACAGAAACCAGTGTCTTCCCTCTGACCCTGAGTTTTCCCCAGCAATGAATTGGGTACCTGGTTCTCACTGCCTTTCTGCTTCTTCCTGTGATTAAAGGGCATCACTCTAGAAAGTGCAGAGGAAAAAGTCAAGTAGAGGCTGATAGGTATTGCCAGACATTCTCAGGATCTCAGCTGGGTAGAATAGTAAGTACTTGGCCCCTCAGTAAGGCAAAGAGGATCCTCTAACCCCAGCTCCAGAGGGTACCATGACAGGTCTGAGGAGAATGATGAAGAGTAAATGATGCCAAAGTGCCATTCTCCAACTCTCAGAGGCATCCACCTACATTCCACTTTGTAAATGTAACAAGGCTGAGAATAGTATGTGGAGGTGAGGTGTGAGCTATGCCATGTACAGTAATCATGTCACTTCTGATTTGCGCCTGTCCTGCGGGTGACGTACCCTAGTATCCTGTTTGCCTCTTTTACTGCAGCCATTCACTGGGCTGGTGGCTTCACGGATTTTTCTTCAACCCCCCTAAGCCCCTTTCCTGGTCAGTACGCTGCATGACTGTTCCATGTAATCCGTTCTCTCTTTCTCTCTCTCTCTCTCTTTCTGGTTTGTTGCCCCATCCTCTTCCCCAGGATTGTTACATTTGTCTGCATTAAAATTGCATTTTCAGGGACTGGAGGGATAGTACAGCAGGTAAGGCACTTGCCTTGCATGCAGCCAATCCAGGTTCAATCCCTAGCATTCTATATGGTCTCCTGAGCATCGCCAGGAGCAATTACTAAGTGCAGAACCAGGCGTAACCCCTGAGCACTGCTGAGTGTGTCCCAACGACAAAAAAAAAAAAAAAAATGTATTTTCCATCCAGTGGCATAGTCACCTGAAGCCTCAATTCCCTCAGAACCTGGTTGTATTATTTTTTTCATGACTTGCTGTATCTTGAACTTTGGCTTTATCAACTGCCTGTGGCAACTCATATTCCCAATCCCATCTGAAAACTGAGCTGTGTGGGAGTCTAGCTCTGAGAAGTCCTAGGATACTTCTCCTGGATTCACTTTCCATACAAACAGTTCCTCCTCTTTTGGCCACTTTTGATGAGCCTGAAATCCTCCTATCACCCAATTATTAGAGTCTGCTTGACCAGAAAACTGTGGATTATGCTGTTTCAACAACTGTTCTCTGAGATCACTGCACTGGTGTCTTGTTTCAGTTCTAATTTTGACTAAAACTGTGTCTGTGCCTGGAGTCCCTGCAGTTGGGGCTCTGACTCAACAGCCTAAGTGGGTGACAGGGGGTTTCTCTGTGCTTCTAGGAATGAGGTGACCAAGCTGAAATTTGAAGGAAAGACTTTCTATTTATATGTAAGTCAGAAAGAGGTGAGTTCTGGCTTCCTTCTCTTTAGGGGGACTGGGCATGGGGTGGTTCCGATGGGCAGGGCCAGAGGGCTGACTGAACTTATCCACTTGTAGGTGAAGCCACGTCCAAAGACAAGACTTGGGAAGTTGAGGGTGAGGGTGGCAGGGCCTGGAGTATGAACTTCTTCAGGGAAGTAGATGACACCCAGAGATTTGTTTTGTATGGGGCCTCACCTAGCAATGTTCAGTAGTTACTCCTGGTTTTACACACAGAAATTACGCCTGGCTATGCTCAGGGGACCATATAGGATGCCAGGGAGAGAACCTGGGTCAGCTGCATGCAAGACAAGAGCAACTACCTGCTGATTTATCACTCCAGTCCTAGCCAAACCTATTCACAATTGTTGTGGTTGCTGATGCTGCTATTTTTGCTTCTAAAGGAAAATTTTAAGGTGAAATAAATACAAACTTGTTGAGTCTCCCCAAGAGCAGAGCCCAACTGATCTGCCTGCCTGACTCCTTTTCTGCTAGCCACTGTTGTGTCCCTTCTGCAGGCCTCCCTGGAGTCAGGGGGATCCTGTGGGGAGCTCCCAAGCATCTCAGAAGGTTGTATCCTGGCATCCTCATCTGTCTCTTCTCCACCTACCCTTGGCTGTTTTTCTGCAATTTTTTGTAGGAAAAGAAAATTATTCTCACATATTTTGCTCCAACTCCAGAAGCCTGCAAGCACCTCTGGAAGTGCGGAATTGAGAACCAGGCCTTCTACAAGTGAGTAGCTGCATGCAGCAGGGGTGGCCTTTACCAGACTCAGAAACAAGAGAGGTGATTGCCAGGCAGGGCTCCCTTCTGAACATGGGGAGAGGAGACACTGCTGGTTCCAGACTAGCTCCAGAACGGAGTTGAGTCAGGTTGTAGCAGCTGCCCATGGTTTGCCTTGCTACTCTTTGGACAGCCCGTATAGCAGAACTATTTAAGAACTTTTCAGAATAAGACTTGAACCAACCCTGGCTTAAACCTTTTAGACCCCTGGGTGGCAGGAAGATGGCAGCTGCCTGAGGGAACGGGTGCTTCCAAGTTGCTCACTCAACCTAGGACACTCCAGCTTGCTCCCAAGAGAGATGGTCTTATACTGAGGCAGGGCTGATGCCAGCCCTGTGGATGGGTCATTAGCCAGACCTAGTGTTACTAGTGACAGGCTAAGTGCCTGGAGATGTGAAGTGTGTGAGCTGGAGTAGCAAGGGCTGATGGATGTTACAGAGGAGTAAGCTTGGGGACAAAAGAAAGAACTTTGCTCTCCAAAGGAGTCTGGTAAAGCCACTTGTGCTATTTCCTGTTAAGAAAAAAAAAGGGGGAGGATCTGGAGAGATAACATGGAGGTAAGACATTTGCCTTGCATGCAGAAGGATGGTGGTCTGAATCCTGGCATCCCATATGGTCCCCCGAGCCTGCCAGGAGCAATTTCTGAGCATAGAGCCAGGATTTACCCCTGAGCACTGCCAGGTCTGACCCAAAAAACAAAAATAAAATAAAACAAAAAAGAAAACAAAAAAAAGGGGGTGTGCCATAGGGTCAAGGAGCTAGTTCAGGGATTTTCCTGGGGTCTCCCTTCCCTAGTTCAGTCCCTGGGCTCCTGAGCACTTTTGACTACAGTAGCCCCAGGTGTCCGGAGTGGTCCCTGAGATTGCTGGTATTAGCAGCACAGCAGCTAAGACTACCCTAGTGGATTCACTATGAGAGAGTCATCCTACTGACTGAATATTGCTGGGAGTGACCTCTCAGCTTCTGAGCACTGCTTGGAAAGCTCTATCTGGGGTGGGGGGGTGAAGGTGGTTATAAAAGCATTAGGGGGCAAAGATGTGGCCCATCAAAAAACTGTGAAAGAGGCCAGAGAGATAGCATGGAGGTAGGGTGTTTGCCTTGCATGCAGAAGGACAGTGGTTTGAGTCCCGGCATTCCATATGGTCCCCTGAGCCTGCCAGGAGCGATTTCTGAGCTTAGATCCAAGAGTAACCTCTGAGCGCTGCCAGGTATGACCCAAAAACCAAAAAGAAAAAAAAAATGAAAAGAACGGAACTGGTGAAGTGTTAGATAAAGTATGTTCCATTGAAACCCTGAGGGGCCGGAGCATTGGCATAAGCAGTAGGGCGTTTGCCTTGCATGCGCTAACTTAGAACAGACTGTGGTTCAATTCCTGGCATTCTATATGATCCCCCAAGCCAGGAGCAATTTCTGAGCGCATAGCCAGGAGTAACCCCTGAGTGTCACCGGGTGTGGCCCAAAAACCAAAAAGAAAAAGAAACCCTGCTTCATTGTTTTTAAAATGGAATGTGATGATCTATGCTTTAATAATCTCTATCAGAATCTAGACAGCATTGGGGTAGGGCACAAGGTATATTTTGCCTCTGGCTGATATACCGTGTCTTATCTCAGTAGTAACCAGAAGACCAGTGGAAGAGTAGGCAGGCAGCCTTCACCCAGACGGACCCTGCTCTCAGGAGAGCTGGTCTCCTCTGTTTCTATGGGAGCCATAGCTGCTGAGCTGCCCATACCAGCAATCCCAGAGACTACCCAAGATACCCGGGGCTACTACAGGGAGCAGGCAGGCTCCCTGCCTGTCTCTACCTGTGCAGTGTACCACCAAACTGAGCAGGAGCTCCAATTTTAAACACTTCTCATGGAGAGGACACATGGAAGAGTTTTCCACAGGATAACATTTTCCTCACGTGGAGTTCCAGGCTGTTCATGGAAATATTTCAATACCATTTCTAGTGGCTTTCGTTTTTCTGTGTCCTGGGAAGAGAACTGTGTTTTTGAACTTGTAGCCAAACTTTGAGTCTTTCGACTATTACATTTTCATGGGAGTGAAGGAGGGGGGCAAAATATAGTTTAGTGGCTGAGAGTTCTTGCCCCACATTGAAAAGCTCAGAAGTGTCAACCCTGGAGCTTCAGGCTCTAAAGGGAACTGACAGCTCTACTCTGAGGGATCTAGAGGAAAAGGGCCTGGACAGGCTCAGAGGCTTAGAAAGCACTCAGGGCCAGCCAGAATTTAATCCCACCGCCAGTTTAGGAGTGAGAGAGAGAGAGAGAGAGAGAGAGAGAGAGAGAGAGAGAGAGAGAGAGAGAGAGAGAGAGAAGTCTCACACACAACACAAGTCTATATCTGTCAACACCCTCACTTGATCCTGAGGCTGGTTTTTTCACTGTTATCCATAGACTCTTTAATGTTCTAATTAACTGGGTCACATCCCAGTTGTGCCAGTCTCTGGCAGCCACCACATGGGCCTCCCTTTGCACATCTCACGTGCAGTCCCTGGCCTGGCTTTGGCCTCATGCTTTGAAGAGATCTAGGTCAGAATAAGGATCATGTAAAAAAAAAAAAAAAAAAGAATAAGGATCATGCTCAGGCAGGAAGTTTTGAGGCTGGGATGTTACAGAGGAGCCAGCTCCCTAGACTGCCCGGCAATCCTAACTGGTGTTATACTGCGGGATCTCAGGCATATTGTAGTCTGAGCAGGGTCTTAGGAGACAACCCTCTAGGGAGTGCTGTCCAGATTTCCTTGTCTAAGTGGCATTGGGAACAGCATGGGAGGGTTCCGAAGCTCTGCCTCAGTGGTCTACGCCATGACTGTGAAAGTCAGAGACTCCATGGGAGGGGGAGTAAATGATGATGCAGCTTTCATCAGTTAAGTTTCCTGATTGGGGCCAGGGCAGTGGCAATGGCGTAAGCCATCTGCCTTACTCATGCTAGCCTAGTATGGACCACAGTTTGATCCCACGGCATCCCATATAGTCCCCCAAGCCAGGAGCAATTTCTGAGCGCATAGCCAAGAGTAAACCCTGAGCATCACCGGGTGTGGCCCCCCAAAAAAAATATTTTTAATTTCCTCATTGCAAGAGTTCTGTTATATCTGACAGAAACTTTAGGGTTCTCTCTAATAAGGAGGGAATGCAAATCTCAACCCCTGCTCCTCTTTCACCACTTACTGAAATAGTAATACAGCTAGCAAACAGTGGGGCCAAAGGGACCCAATTTCCTATGGAAAATTAGACTAAGGATGAGAAGGAAATAGGAAATAGCCTATACACAATGTGTACACTGAGGTTAGAGAACTGCTTTGCTGTTGCCTCAGATCATCATCCCTGATACTTATTCCTAGTGAGCCCTAAGAACCACTTCTGGGGTTCAATATGCCTATCCCTGACATGGAGGCCATTAGTACAGCCTTTAAGATCCTAAAGGAGGATGGGGCCGGCAGTAGCGCTGGAGGTAAGGTGCCTGCCTTGCCTGCGCTAGCCAAGGGCAGACCGTGATTTGATCCCCCTGTTTCCCATATGGTCCCCCAAGCCAGGAGCGACTTCTGAGCGCATAGTCAGGAGTAACCCCTGAGCATCACCGGGTGTGGCCCAAAAACCAAAAAAAAAAAAAAAAAAGATCTTAAAGGAGATACAGCACCAAGGAGGGCTGTGATGGCCGTTTCCTAAAGTTTCCTTATGTAACCTTTGAAAGGATCTGGGATTGCATTGCTGCAGCCTGTGTGACACTGGTTTTGCCTTGCTGTAGGCTGGAGAAATCGAGTCAAGTTCGAACTGTGTCCAGCAGCAATTTGTTCTTCAAAGGAAGCCGGTTCCGATACAGGTAAATAATGACAGTAAGTAACTATCATGGACCTATCAGAGAGTCCATGATCTCTGGAAATGCCTCCTCAAGATCATATAACTGGGAACCCCCAGAAAAGCTTGAGATTCCAACCAACTCACCTTTCTCCTAATCCTATGACCATTTCTCCTTCCTGCAGCTGTCTGAAAGTTTTCAAGTGTGTTTCTTCTGTTCTTAAGAGCAGCAGCAAACTAAATATTGTACCACACTTTTTGTGACTAAAGACCCTTTTCTTATAACATTTCTGGAGCATGCTGGACATGTGAGAAGTAAGCCCAAAGATAGTGAAATCTGAGAAAAGTTCAAATATCAAAACATCTTAGAACTCTTTAACACAGCAAACAAGCCTCACTCGGTGACCAAAACATTAGTAAAGGGTGAACTAAGGAGGCTATTTTCCACTGCAGCCAAAGTAGCTAAGAGTTTAGAGAAGAGTCAGTCCTGGGACATTCTCATTTCTTGTTACTTGTTTCTTGCTACTACTTCTAGTGGCCGGGTTGCAAAGGAAGTCATGGAGTCAAGTGCCAAGATCAAACGGGAGCCTCCAGAAATACACAGGTAGGCTGCCAGGAGCATTCCCCCCCCCAAATCAGTTTCAGCTCAAATCCTAGGATATCAGGGGTCAGCAGTTTGAGGATCATAAAGATACTTGCTACAGTGGCTCCCAAAAGGTGAAGGACAATAGAAGGGTGAGGAAAACTGCAGGGAAAGACATTAATCCTAGTACCCACAAGTTTTAGTGGAAAATAAAGGACTGACACGAACAGTGTCAGCATACTAGAAACCACCTCGTGAATTGTATTCTGTCCTCCAAGTGTTAAAATCAGTCATATACCACTTCCACACAATAATATTTCATTGGACCCTTGATAGGAAGACAGGTATCCCCACTGCCTGTCACATGGGATCTATAAGTCTTGGAATCCATGCTTTTATGTATAACTGTGGAACATATTTGTAGAAACCTATCTTCTAGAACCTAAGAAGATCTTGGGCCTTCAATGGGTTAGGAGCCCATTGAACATCTGACAGCAAGAATGGGAAAATGGGGACTGGAGTGATAGTACAGCAGTAAGGTGTTCGTCTTGCACTTGGCCATCACAGAACGGACCCTGGTTTGAATCCCGGCATCTCATATGGTTCCCCAAGCCTGCCAGGAGCAATTTTTTGAGCACAGAGCCAGGAGTAACCCCTGAATGCCACCGGGTGTGACCCAAAAAAACTTAAAAAAGAAAGAAAGAAAGAAAGAAAGAAAGAAAGAAAGAAAGAAAGAAAGAAAGAAAGAAAGAAAGAAAGAAAGAAAGAAAGAGAGAATGGCCAGTTTCCCCTCAGAGCTTGCTGCAACCAGAAATCTGAGGAACCAGGGGATACCTCCTACAATGTTCTCCGGGTGCATTTTCCGGAACACTGCTCATCCTGAGACAATCCTGCCTTCACAGACCACGAGCAGCACCACTGTCATACTCAAGAAATTTTCAGGGGGGCCAGGTGGTGGCGCTGGAGGTAAGGTGCCTGCCTTGCCTGCGCTAGCCTAGGACGGACCACAGTTCGATCCTCCAGTTTCCCATATGGTCCCCCAAGCCAGGAGTGACTTCTGAGCACATAGCCAGGAGTAACCCCTGAGCGTCACTGGGTGTGGCCCAAAAACAAAAAAAAAAGAAAAGAAAAAAAAGAAATTTTCAGGAATGAGCCACAGTACAGTGGGTAGGCACTTCCCTTGCACAGAGACATCGCAGGGCTATCCCCAGTACTGCATAAGGTTCCCTGTGCACAAACATAAGACTAAGCACCACTGGGTATGATCACCCCGCCTCAAAAAAAAAAAAAAAAAAAGAAGGTAAAGGAATTTAAATTGTCTGTTGACTAGGCTCCAGCAACTAAAGTCAAAAAGCCAGGTAAAATTGTTCTTTGTTTTTTGTTTGTTTGTTTGTTTGTATTTTTGGTTTTTAAGCCACACCCATTGACTCTCAGGGGTTATTCCTGGCTATGAGCTCAGAAATCACTCCTTGAGCGTTTGCCTTTCATGCAAAAGGTCATCAGTCCGAATCCCGGTGCCCCATATGGTCCCCTGTGCCTGCCAGGAGCAATTTCTGAGCATGGAGCCAGGAAGTAAACCCTGAGCGCTGCCGGGTGTGACCCAAAAACCAAAAAAAAAAAAAAAAATCACTCCTTGCTTGGGGGACCATATGGGATGCCAGGGGATCGAACCACAGTCTGTCCTGGGCTAGTGCTTACAAGGCAGATGCCTTACCTCTAGCGCCACTACTCCACCCCTTTTGTTTGTTTTTAATGAAATAAACCATCGAGGTAATTCCACTGGGCATTCCTCTACTGAAAGTTGCAATTTTACATATCTGTACGCTAAGCTGACAGTTTTCTCTCAAACTCCAGAGCAGGGATGGTTCCTAGCCGCAGCTGCCCCTCCATAACCCACGGCCCACGGCTGAGCAGCGTCCCCAGGACTCGGAGAAGAGCAGTTCACATCTCCATCATGGAAGGTGAGCGAATGTGGTGGCAGCTATGATCTCCTGAGGGACCTCCGGAACCTTGGCAGAGCTCCTTTGCATTAGACTCAGTGGCAGGTTTCTCAGATGGTGGGTGGGCACAGCAGCTGGATGGCAGCTAAAGGGGAACACTCCCATGCCCACAGCCCCTGAGGGCTACAGCCTGGGAAGAGGTTGTAGACACGAGTGTGTTGGAGAGACATTATATGGAACCTACCAAGTTCCCTGTACTTCTGAAACTGCTTTCCATTTCAACTGGATTCTCACCATTTAAATCAGTGGTCCTCAAACTACGGCCGGCAGGTCACATATTGTATCTGTTCCTGTTTTGTTTCTTCACATCAAAATAAGATGTATGCAGTGTGCATAGGAATTTGTTCGTAATTTTTGTTTTTACTATAGTCTGGCCCTCCAATGGTCTGGGGGACAGTGAACTGGGCCCCTGTTTAAAAGTTTGAGGATCCGGGGCCCGGGAAATAGCATGGAGGTAAGGCGTTTACCTTTCATGCAAAAGGTCATTGGTTCGAATCCCAGTGCCCCATATGGTCCCCCGTGCCTGCCAGGAGCAATTTCTGAGCATGGAGCCAGGAGTTAACCCCTGAGCACTGTCGGGTGTGACCTAAAAACCAAAAAAAAAAAAAAAAGTTTGAGAATCCCTGATTTAAATGATCGGGAAGTGGCAGGTGGAGTTAGCTAGGAAACAGAAACTGTTGGTTCTGAATGCTGGAGCCTGTCGTGCCATCTGAATTCCTGACCCAGCGTCCTGCATTCTGGAGGCAGGGATAGGAATTAAAGCTGGGATGTCTTCAGTAAACCAGATCTTCAGCAGTTAAGGATAGTGTTACTCCCTCTCAGAATGACTCACCTGTTTAGGGACTCCGGGAATATGCCTCTGGCTATTGCGCCAAGCCTGCTGACACTGAGAGATGATGATTTCATAAGACTTAAAGAGATCTTAAAGAGCAAGGTCAGGAAAGGGCACTGGACATCTGTTTTTAGTGAAGATAAAAGATTCTGGTGGGAAAGGGATTCTCTTAGTGCCAGCCTGAAAAATAAATTAAAAAGGAATTATTGGAGGCTGGAGCAAGAGCACAGTGGGTAGGGCATTTGCCTTGCATACAACTGACCTAGGTTTGATCCCTAGCTTCCCAAATGGTCTCCTGAGCCTGCCAGGAATAATTTCTGAGTGCAGAGCCAGGAGTATACCCTGAGTACCACTGGGTATGGCCCAAAACCTAAAATAAATAAATAAAGAATAAAAAGAAGGGGACCAGGCGGTGGCACTGGAGATAAGGTGCCTGCCTTGCCTGCACTTGCCTAGGACAGACCGAGGTTCGATTCCCCGGTTCCCATATGGTCCCCCAAGCCAGGAGTGACTTCTGAGCGCATAGCCAGGAGTAACCCCTGAGCGTCACTGGGTGTGGCCCAAAAACCAAAAAAAATAAATTAAATAAAAATAAATG
>PVKC010036969.1:0-13108 GCA_004027635.1 Crocidura indochinensis
TTGTACAATTCTCCTTTTGGCACATAAAATGTTTCATTTCATTCACTATCAAGCAAACAAACAATCTTCCAAAGTCATACTCAATAGAAGCAGTTTATAAAGTCTGCTATTATTAGTTGGAGATATCCATCTCTGTATACACTATTTAATTTTTCTCAGTTCAAAAATGGAAAATCCACACTCAAAATTCTTCATATCAGTAAAGAACGGGAATGGTATGTGACAGTGATCTCAAAAGATGACTTTTTCATTTAGCTAATTAGTGGTTCTAAAATAGGATATATATTAAATTGAAAAACAGTTGGTAAAGACATTGACAAAAATAGCTGGGCATTAGGTGTTGGTTTAACAAAAAGGATAAAAAGTATGTGATAAATAAAAACATAACATAACTTCTGTTTTAATATTATTGCAGGATATGACAACACTCAGTGGTGCTCAGAGTCTGTTCTTGACTCTGTGTTCAGAAGTCACTCTAGAAGATGTTAAAGAACCATATAGAACCAAACCTGAATTTCTGTGCAAAGTAAAGAACTTAAGGAGTTTAAACCATATACTTATCACCTTAGACCAGGAAATATCACTTTTAATGAGTCTTAGAATTTAATTGTATAAAATGGATATATTTGTTTAATTTGTTGAATTTTTTTGGGAATTTGGTTGTAATGTTAATTAGCTTCTTATTTTCTTCATTTTCTTTTATTTTCTTTCTTTTGAGGGGAAGGGTGGACCAGACCCAGCTATACTCAAGGAGGATTATTTTTGACAATTTGGGAAGCCATGCATTGTTTCCAGGGATAAAATCTGGGTTGACCAACTTGCAAGGAAAGTTTCCTACCTGTTACACTATCTCTCTGGCTCATCATTTTCTTTCCATTTATTATTTCATTCATTAAGATTACTTTTGGATGATCGTTCAGTTTGTTAAGAAAATCATGAAATCTAAACTCATTTTACATAATTAATTTCATTTTTAATATTATAAACAAGCTAGTATTCAAGATACATTTCTAAAACTTTTTTTTGTTTTGTTTTGTTTTTTGGGTCACACCCGGCAGCACTCAGGGGTTACTCCTGGTTTTGCCCTCAGAAATCTCCCCTGGGAGTCACGGGGGACCATATGGGACATCGGGATTGAAACCACCGTCCTTCTGCATGCAAGGCAAATGCCTTATCTCCATGCTATCTCTCAGGCCTCAAACATTTCTAAAACTTTAATGCCATGTTAATAAGCACTAAGAAGCAATAGCAATTAGCAACTTTTTCTCACTTTCAAAATGTTTTTGTAGCTGAACAACAGAAAGACGTATTAAAATAAAAAACATGTAGAAATGATGGGGGAACAGGGGTCAAAAGAATACTGGTATATCAGTGGTGTTATGAAAGGAAAGAATGAAATGTCCAAAAACGAAGTGAACAACATTGAAATCATGAGGTCCAAATTTTAATAACCAATCTTTAAAAGGCTCCCGTTAATATAGCATGCTGGGGGTAAAGAAAATGTATGGGATGGACTTTGGGAACATTGATGAATGGAGGTTGACACTGGTGGTAGGACTGGTGCTGAAACAATGCATGACTAAACAATACTATGAATAACTTTTTAAAACACAATGCTTTATTTTTTAATTTTTAATAAAATAAAAATAAATACTAAAATAAGTAAATAGTATATATGTATATATTAAAACAAACTTTTCAAATTGTTTTGTTATTCTCACCAATGCTGCATATAGCAGTGTCTGGGAGAAATTGATTATACTCCTAGCCATGATCCTGGTGGTGCACGTCTGTAAGTTTGGTGCTTGTGCCAATTTAGTGGTATTGGGGAACACTGAAGAACACCTAGATGTACAGGAAGCATGGGTGGCCTGTAGTTCTATGAATCCAACTCTGTGTCTCATCTACACTATACATGTGTTCAACCGGTTTGAGCCACCTCTCCAACCCCAATAGCATTTTGTTAAACTTAAAGCAGGTAGATAACATGCTATAAAAGTCAATACCCAATAACAATTAATTATAAACAGCATTAAAATGTATGGGTATGTTATTATTTTTCAGTTCTTAAAATTAATAAAACTTAATAAGACCTGCCTTTAAATTTTATAAATAAGATAATAAATATGTAGTAACTTATGCTTTAATATAAATTATCATTATAAAATTCACCTATACAAAATTTTATGATTTTTCAATCAACTTTAATTGACATTGTACTTATTCTTATAAGCTCTTCTTGAATAAACTATTTTTACCATCATATGCAAATCATAAATATTACAAAACACCTATAACAATGTATCACAGCAATGATATACTTAGACCAGTTTAGTATAATTCATTGTGAAACACATTGATGTTTATAATAACCTTTTTGGTTTCCAGTTTTTATATTCCAACAGTTGCAGAACTCTATTTGGTATGTAATCCTTGCAAGTGTTAATCTGTTTAGGATATGAGAGGCATAATATTTGGCATTTCGAAACATTCATTTATGTGGGTCTGTGATAAAAGGGCAAATTTTCATAAACTATAGAATCAGCAAAGCAATTTACCCCAGATAGTTAAATGTTTTACAATTCTAGTGGGAACTTCTCTGGGAAGGATTCTTTGCCTTTTTTCTATGTAACATATTCTAGGAAAAATGAAAGTAGGTCAGGTTCCTCTACAAAATATGAACTCATATCTTCTCTATGGCAACCTTACCTAGGCATTCAGTCTTCAAGACTGAAATAAAAAGATGAATACATGTTTTTATATTTAATATAAATGCAGTATTAGTAGTCTCTGAAAAAAAGGTGATAAAAAAGTAAATAAATTTAATGCAAATATTCCATTTTTCCTTTTGATTGATTTAGGGGAAGCAAAATTGTGTAGAATATTAGTATCAATAAGTTGTGTTACATTTATATTTATAACCAAAACATGTTGCACTATGTTAGAAATAAAATGATATGGCTAAATATTGCCACCCACAACATAGATTAAAAAATGTATCGGAAAATTTATCTTACAATAGAGAAAAATGTGTGACTCATAGTATTATCTCAAGATATTCACACATCTGCTATATTTTGTAAAATATATAATTATCAGATTTGCATTATGTTAAAGACTTATTTCCTGTGAAATATGTATGAGGAGCTTAGAATTTGTTATTTTAACAAAGTAGAATAAAATGTAGCATTTTATTGCCACAGTTTAAAGTACCAAATTTCTGGTAGATTTCTGGATTGTGAAATCCATTTAAATCGATTACTCAAGACATATAAATCTCAAATCTGTCTTTTATCTACAAATAAAAATATCAGATATCTATTATTGTATTAGCTTTTATGTTGAGACTATTGTGATCATGTCATGTTTTTAAGAATATAAACAGTTTACATGCAAATGTATTACTCATCACATTTTAGGTATGAATGAAAATCAAACTTTTTAGTTAATATTCTTTCTGTTAAAGCCAGTGCATGCCATACCTATAACTTCACACCTTTAAAATAAAACTGTTTCCAAATCAAATATATATATGAAAATATATAAGAAAATTAGTAGGTTGGTTTTTAAAATTTATCTTAATTATAGGACAGGAAAGTTATTTCAAAAGTTAAGGTGACTCTCTTTCATAAGATTGACACAGCTGGATCTCTGGCTCTCCATTTGTGTCCTGGAGTAATTCAGATATCAGCCTGCAAATACTTTGCAAATACTGCAAATACTTCTAGATGAGGTCCAGAGCCTCCAAGTTCTATAATTATATGTATTTCTTTGTGTAAATACCAACTGAAAATGTATTTAATGATATAAATCATATGCAATAAATAATGGAAAAAATAAGCACAAATTTGCTCATTGGACTAGAAGTTAATTAAGCTTAGAACAATGAATTTCCTTTATTTGCAAGAAAAAAATGGCAATTTTTAATATACATTCATTTCTTTTTTGTTTTGCTTTATTTTGAGACTACACCTAATAGTGTTCTGGGTTTATTTTAAGTATCTACTTTCGGAAGTTTGTTGTTATGGTGGGGACAATATGACGAGACAGGATACCCAGAATTGAGCCTAGAAATGTTTGCAGAGTGTAAGACAAGCTTCTTATCAGCTTTACTATCTTTCTGTCTAATCATAATAAACATGAATAAGAAAGTAAATGAATAAACAACTATGACTTGTATGTGAGAATATTTTTTTTACTAAAACAAAATTTATAAGGAAGCACAATTGGTAAGATACTCGCCTTGCATATAGCCTACCCAGGTTTGATTCCATGTCCTATATAGACCCCCAAGAACAAGAAATAATTCCCACATTCAGAGCCAAGAAAAAACCTTTATAAGTAAATAGGCAATAAAGACAATTTATAAATTTATATTGTTTTATAAATGTTTGATAAACATAGTTCTTTAAATATTATTAAATGTATTTGTGAATGGATTAGTTTACAGCTCCCATAAAATACTCATTTTAGTCCATTTTTACCAACTAATTCTGTAAAATTAATATTGATATTTCTGGTTGTTATGTAGCTTTCTTCTTTTCTGTTACCAAAAAAATAATAAGCCACTTCATAATATTTGACCTACTTAAAATATGCCAATTCAGCCACTATTACTATGAAGAAATTAAATTGTAACTACAATACTTTTAGTGCTCCATTTTGCAATTTTACTAAGATTGGGGTTTTCCTTATGCCTCACCTCTTCCATTTGCCATATAAAAAGAACAGATTCTCTAATTGTCAACTGCCAATATTGACTCATAGATCTAGCAGAATGTGAAACAGAGGGTGAGAATAACAATTGTAAGCTACTGGAGCAAAAAGTAGTATAAACGATGGCCATCTGTTAACAGAACCTTTTTCTCCCAAGAATTCATCCCCAATTACAATCACCCTTTCTTTTCTGTCTGCCAAACTAAGTAGTAATCGCACCTACTATGTCTTCTATTTTCAACTCCTACTTAATAAGATGGAAGTTTCTCTGATTCACCTCGATTCAAAATGTCAGCTCACAACTTTATAAGCCACACATGAAATGCTCTCAAAGTATTTTTTAGCTGAACTAATGGATTACATTAACTGTAAATAACATTTTAAAAGGTAAAAGTAAGCATTATCTTAGAATAATTTCCTTGTCTTATATTTTACAGAGACGATTCTTTAACTATAATGAAAATTTTCAAGTAGAAACTAAAAAAGAAAAGAGTGTTAAGCTTATAATTTCTCGGTTGAAAATGTAAAATGGGATAGTTGATTTAAACTAATCTCCACGGTATCTTCAAAATCTATAATTATAATTGAGTCCTGAAAACAAAGAATGATTATTAGGCAAATTTCCACTTGGTATAATTTGTGGTCCACAAGGAAATAAACTGTACCACAAAATGCTGAACAACACAAAGAAAAATTCAAATTAATTTGGGTAAATAGCTATTCATGAGAAGGAAGATACAAAAAAATTACACTTATTTTAAAGTTTAAATTATTTTCTTGGAGAGAAAATTCTTTACACTGACTGTATAGAAAAAGGAGGTGTAGTAAATGCACCCCATAAACACCTCAACCCAGGCTTATTGCCTTGTGAATTGGGGGACAAAAATTTAAAAAAATTATTTTCTTGGAAAATTCTCAGTATTTTTTTCAAGATGACTATATAATATTTGCTTTTATGAATGCTTGTTGTCTATAAAACATTGAACTCTAAATTCACAACTTGATTTTCTAGATTGGTTCCAAAGGTTTTTAGACAAGGTCCTACTTGATATTGTTTTACTATTTCTTTTGAGAAGACGAGGTTGCTTTGGAGGAAGGGGTATTCTTGACTTTTCTATCCTCTGTTATAATGTCTGCTGGAGCACATATAACTTAATAAAATACCACACACAGTTAATAGTATGCAAGGCAAACAACTTTTCCCATTTACTCACAAGCCCCATTCCTGTCTAATACTTTTATTATTTTTAACACAACTCATGATATAAAAATTTCTGACATCAGTACTATCATTACTTTTTCATGCCTTCACCCAAACTCACCCAGGATAGAAATAAATCTATCTGCTGGCTGATATAAAAATTTTATTACTCTTTTAGGATAAGAAATTCTACATGCATGCTTTTGAACAATCACTTAGCAATGCTTTTAATGGTATCTCTCTTAGAAGTACTATAAATTGGGCTGTTTTCACCCTGAAATGGATACAGGTATTTTAAATGCACAAGAAAAATGCTAAGACTCCTGAGAACCATTCTGAGAAACACTCTGTCATTCACTTGTTATCTTTTCCTGTTGAAACATTTTCCTCCATGAAACACTTCCTACTATGTTTTTTGATTCAGGAGAGCTTTTAATTGTGCTCGAGTGCCTGTGTTATTGAACTAAGTTCCCTATTTCAGAACATGAGGAAATTCAGTATGATTCCTATGAGCTCTAAGTAAAATTTATGTAAAGAACTATGACTCCTCTGTATCTTAGTAACTGCTAAAGTTTTGAGGCATGGAAGAACTGTGGCTGCAAGAGACAATTCTTCAATAAACTTCAATCTGGCAAGGGAGAATATACTTCTGTTTTTCTTTCAGCTTATAATGTTCACTGAAATGTCAAGACTGTTTTCTTATTAATTTAATTTTTTCACATTATTGACTATAGAAAGTAAATTAGCTTTATTATTTCCATTTTGCCATTATAATAATTAAAATTGGAAAAGCTAGAGAACCCTTTAGAACTGAGGAATCAAATAATTGACAGTAAAAGATGATTCATTTTAATTTCTACTCCTATATCTCAACATTTAAGATGCTCAACATGTTTCCTTAAAAGTAATATTATGTACTTTGCCAACAACTAATAGCCTTTGAAATGCCTGAAAAATATATACCTGAGAACTTTGCCGTTTTTTTTTTAATTTTAAAATGCCACATTTATTGCAATGGTGTAATTTATCTTAGAACTCCCATTCATAGTATTCTCACATTCAGCATTTTTTTTATTGTTGTTGGTTTTTGGCCACACCCTGTGATGATCGGAACTTACTCCTGACTATGTGTTCAGAAGTCAATTCTGGCTTTGGAGACCATATAGGAAACCTGAAAATCGAACTGTGGTTCGTCCCAGGTCAGCCACATCAAGGCAGAGGTCTTACTGCTGCACTACCTCTTCGACCCCACATTCAGCATTTTTAATGGAAATTCTATTTCTCGATCATTTCAAAAGTCAATTATTGTCTTAGCTTCTCTACATGTTCTTATAAACCATTGTCTTAATTTGTATAAGTAGAATATTTTAAAAGTGTATTTTCTCTTTTCCCACTATTTTCCAAGTTTTTTGTATATTGATTAATTTTCTGAGACCAAACTAAGAATTTTCATAATTGGGTTTTTTACCAAATAGGTTCTAATAAATATGTCTCCATTTTGCATGTGGTCACCTAGGTCAATGTTATTTATGTCATTCTTACAAATAACATCAGCAATGCTAGACACACACATACATACATACATACATACATACATACATACATACATACATATGTATAAATACTCTATTTTGTTTTATGTTTATTTTTTTATTATTTTTTGTTTTGTTTCCAGATTACACATAGTGTGCTCAAGGCTTATTCCTAATTCTGCACTAAAGGATTAATCCTTATTTCAAAGACAGATCATATGCAATTTCCTACCTACCATGCTATTGCATCAGGCCCCATATATCCACTTAATTAGCATCAAAAAATGATCACTGAACAAGAAGCTCTGATTGCTCTGTAAATTTTTCTTATTGGTATTTTCCACTATTCTGACAGATTATTTTATTTTTACCAGACTATTGTTAAAGAATAATTTTCTTTAAATTTCTGTCCTAAAAGCAATGCTTACATAAAACCATGTTAAATATATCCTCATTTCCATCAAATTATTTCATGTTTCTATGCATTAAATCCTTTCTTTCTTAGATTCTTGTAACTTGTTAGTATATGCAGTTTAAATATATTTAAAGTCTTCTAACAGTTGTTATTAAGTGGAAAAATATGCACCTCACCTTTTCAAGACATGGTTTCAATAATTTATGCCATTAAACTACAATCCTTCTTCATCAGTACTCTATAAAAATGTTTCCAAATATGACATTTTCACCAAATAAATTGGTCACATTTAGTCAATTTTAAAGTTTACAAATTTTTCTTTTAGTGATTTACCCTCAGTTGTGTATAAGTCCCTACCAATTATTTCAAAAGGTTCATATGTTTAGATTTAATGCAATAAATCTCCAAAGATCTACACCAAAGAAGTAGATAAAACACTACTAAAATTCTTTGGTAACAACAAATCTCTACAATAAATCAAGTAATCTTTGTGGAAAATAAGATGGTAGTATCACTTTCCCAAACTTCAGACTATAACATAAAGCAATAGAGATGAACGCCAGATAGATAAGTCCATGATAGGAAACTTGTCTCAAAAGATAGAAGTGCATATCAGACAGAGAAGGTACCAGTATGGTGATGACAACTGGAAATGTTCACTCTGAACAAGTACTCAGTGCTGAAAGGAGGTAACATGATATGCATGATACTCCTTCAGTAAAAATATGGCAAGCCAGTGTCTAAATGTAAAAAGGAAGAGAGAGAGAAAAAATAAAGTTTTCCATAGAACCAGGGAGGGTGAGGAGGTGAGGGAAACTGGTGACATTCTTCATGGAAATATGCAGTTATAAATTGGTATGGAAAATTGTGTGAGTTAAAATCAATCTTGAACAGATATTTAACTATGCATCTCACAATAGTTCTGTTAAATTTTATATTTTCAATGATAATTTATGGTTGCATCTTTAAATTTGATTCATTCCTGTACAAATCAGCATGTCCTCTTCCCCTCAATCTCATTTTACTAATTTTGGCATGATGCTAAAAACTACATTATTCTTTTATCTGTAGCTCTTTCTTTATTTTTGTGTTTTTGGCCACACCCAGTGACTCTCAGGGGTTACTCTGGACTCTGCCCTCAGAAATTACTCCTGATCAGTCCTACGTCAGTCACATACAAGGCAAATGCCCTACCACAGTGTGCGATCACTCTGGCCCCTATCTGCAGCTCTTATAGTAAGTTAAGACTAGTTTCTTTCATTTCTCACCTATTTACTTTCAAGAGCTGTTTAATCTCTTGTCAAATCTTAAATAACCATGTTTTGCCAGTGCAATGTACTACTATCACTGCTCTTTAAAATCTTTGCCTATTTTCACATTGTTTTAATCACATTACCTCTTCTATACTTATGAACTCATTGCAGAGACTGTTAAGTGCTATATCATTAAATGAAACCTCTTATCTAACAAGTATTTTTATGCATATGGTTTGTCTATGTTAAGTTAAAATGTGCAAAAATTGATTAGATTTTAACCCAACAAGCCTATGATAATTTGAGTAATTTTGTTCATATAATCTGTCAAATAAATCAAATTAGAAATAAAGGATTATTCTTAATACTTGCATTCATTATTATTAAAAACCCTAATAATGAGTTTCTAATAATTAACCACATACTTCCTTAAAAACATATCCCTTTCTAAATGATATACAAGTTGACTTTAATTAATGGAATACTTTCAAATGCAAATGTATATTTACAGTATATACACAAAACAAATAGATCTACTGATACTGATTATATATAGCCATTGATAGCTAGGTAATATTAATATAGATATGCCTCTCCTTACCAATTCTTGTACAATTGAATAGAATGCAAAATGCACAACATTCATTCTGTATTTTTTAAAAAAAATAGTAAAATTTTGATGAGCAATGCACATAGAAAATTTTTATATCAACTTAAAAGACTTTTTGGATTAGGGATCTATACATGGTACAAAATTTATGCCAGCTTCCAGTAACCTTATTCAAATCAGAACATTATGTCATCTCTCACATCAATCCTCATTACTCTGGTCTAGTTGATGCAAGACAAAAATAGGTATCACAGGTATAGTGGAGAAATGACCCAAATGAAGCTAGCTCCCCATAGGTTTGGTGGAAAACTAGACATATAAGCCTAGGATAGCATTTTTCCAGACTGATTTGTGAGCAAAAAACAATGTGAAATTTACTTAAATACTTTTATATATGCATATATATGCATACATGTAATTTATTTCTGGTGAACCCAATTCTAATGAATATGTCAGATTTTGGAATGTTTTTGATAGACAGGACAATCTGTCAGTTCTAAATCACACTTCCCCATAGTAACAGCTGTTAGACATAGAGAAATCTGATATTAAACTGCTATATTTGGAAGTTGGTGTGATATTACAGTGACTACAATATCTTTCTTGCACATAACCAAACTGGGTTTGCTTTCAATATATCACAGAGTAACCAAAGCCTCACCAGGAATGAGCCCTGACAACATTGCAACATTGGCGGTGGGAATGCCCTTCATTCATTGTCATGTACCGTAAATAATTCTGTGTAATGAACTTCAGTCATAATAAAAATGTAAAAAAAATAAAAATAAAAATAATTGTTTACAATGATTAAATAAAGAATTAAATCCTGAATACCGCCAGAAGTGCCCCCATATAAAACAAAATGAAAATAATACATTGTCCCAATATCTAGATTTTTCTGTAATAAATAATGTTCATTCGCTTGCAAACATTGAAATGTATAAAACACAAGAAGCAAAACAGTTTCTTTAAATAGTTTAAAGTTAAAAATAGTTCTGTAGGGCCCGGGAGATAGCATGGAGGTAAGACGTTTGCCTTTCATGCAAAAGATCATCAGTTCAAATCCCGGTGCCCCATATGGTCCCCTGTGCCTGCCAAGAGCAATTTCTGAGCATGGAGCCAGGAGTAACCCCTGAGCACTGCTGGGTGTGACCCAAAAACCACACACACACACACAAAAATAGTTCTTTAAATAATTTAAAAGTTTAAAACTTTAAATGCTTAAAATGCTAAATGCTTAAATATCAAAATGTAAAATATTAAATGCTCGTTTTCACCACTGATCATTTTATTTTAATAATATTTATTTATTTGTTTATTTTGGTTGTGGGACCATACCCGGTGATGCTCAGGGGTTACTCCTTCCTATGCGCTCTGAATTTGTTTCTGGCTTGGGAGACCATAATGAACATCGAGGATCAAACCTAGGTCTCTCCTGGATCAGCAGTGTGCAAGGCAAACAACTACCACTGCGCTAATGCTCCGGCTTCACCACTGATCATCTTATCAGTAAAATTTCTTTTTCTAATTTCCCTAATTAAAAAAAATCATGCTTTTCTCTCACTCTAAAAGCCTTATTCTGACCTCTTTCTTTTCTTTTCTTTCTTTCTTTTCTTTTTTTTTTTTAATTTTAGTTTTTGGGCCACACCCAGCAGCAGCAACTCTCAGGGGTTACTCCTTGTTCAGTAATCTTTCCTGCTAGGAATCAAACTCCTGTCCTGTCCCACCCACGTCAGCAGCTTGCAAGGCAAATGCCCTACTTCTGTGCTATCTCTTTGACCCCAATCTTATTTTACTAATGACAATGTCCATAAAACCCTGTATTTTCCCATTCCAGAGAGTGCATGTGTTACTAAGTGCTCTCAGTCATGCTGCTTCTTCTTAGAAGACTCCAAACTCTCTTATCAGTGTTAAAATATCTTTTATGCTTGCGATTCTATTAGCACACAATTCATTATAATACTGGGAAAATGAAAACTAGGTCAATTATATGAGGAATAATAGGATTGGAATTAAGTGATTAATTTAACATAATATATGCAAATTTTGTTTTCAACAGTGCACACTCTAAATATGTTTAATACTAAAATTTTGATTCACTATAATAGCACAATGGGTAGGGCATTTGCCTTGCAAGCGACTGACCCAGGTTCAATCCCTGGCATCCCATATAGTCCCCTGAGCCTGCCAGGAGTGATTTCTGACTGTAGATCAGGAGTAACCCTTGATCGTGCTGGGTGTGGTACAAACACCAAAACAAATAAACAACAATGACAACAACGAAACTCAAGAAGTTTAAGGAGATAACTCAGAAGGCTGGAACAAAGACCTCAGTTTTCCTATCTGCATCACATATGGTGCCTGCCACCATCAGGACCGATCCTCAAGAACCAATGTACACTGAGATTAGTTCTTGAACACTGCCAGATGTGGTGAGAGACCTCCAAAAATAAGCATATTTTATTTAAAAATATATGGGATTTTATATACATATATATTTTTTTGGTTTTTGGGTCACACCCGGCAGTGCTCAGGGGTTACTCCTGGCTCCATGCTCAGAAATTGCTCTTGGCAGGCACGGGGGACCATATGGGGTACTGGGATTAGAACTGATGACCTTTTGCATGAAAGGCAAACGCCTTACCTTCATGCTATCTCCCGGGCCCCGGGATTTTATATATTCTTAATGTTAATTACTTGAAATTTAGAAGTTACTGGTCGGTAAATTTATGACAATATTTAGGAATCTGCAGTTTAAGCAAGTTCCACAGATAATTTTTCAAAAAGGTGATCCAACAATACGTTTTTTTCTCCAAAAAATGTCTTTAGAGTATGAATTGCTTGAAATTTTGACCATTTTATTTATTATGTTGCACCCAGCACATTGACTTTTGTTCAATAAATTCTTGTTAGCACAAATGTCTTTCAGCTCTTGGGGAAACTAGAATACTGGTAGGGTCATAAGATCAATTTAATAAAAAGCAGTGAATACATATAAAGCTTTAAGACATCAATTTTTGTGGCTTGGATAAATCTGGCAAGCTCTCAATACAAATTTATCTAGGGTCACATTTACTGAACACAAAGGTGAATTTTAACCTTTTTTCTTATAGAGTACATAGTACATAGTATATATATGTTCTTAAATTTAGAACTAAGAGTACATATCTGTGACTATTAATATTCAACTCTGCTGACATTATGAATGTCTGTTGACCATTTCAAAATTATATGGATCAATATATGCTATTTACAAAATACTTTATATAAAAGACGAGAGGAAGGAAGGAATAAAGGAAAGAAGAAAGAATGGCATAAAAGACAAAAAGGAGGCCCGGGAGATAGCATGGAGGTAAGGCGTTTGCCTTTCATGCAAAAGGT
>PVKC010036970.1:0-13096 GCA_004027635.1 Crocidura indochinensis
AACCGATGACCTTTTGCATGAAAGGCAAACACCTTACCTCCATGCTATCTCCCGGGCCCCCACATGAAAACTTTTAAGAAGATAAAGAGCTCATTTATGTCACAGTGGATTACATGAGTACACTTGGGAATCTTGAGTTTAATACTTAGGTTTATAAGAGCAAACTTCAATCTAAGTTTCCTCAATATCACCTAATAATGTACTGTATTGTGCTGAGCACAAGGATATTTAAGAGTGAGCAATGTTTATATGGTACCTGTCCTTTTAAACCTTATAATCTAGCAGTGATCAATAACAAGTGACATTAAAGTATGTTTAGTTGAAAAAAAAAAAAAACAGTAAGTAGTAGGGAAGGAATCTGGTCTAAGGGACAGTAAGGTGGGTGCCAAGGAAATGATATGTAAACTGAAAGCAAAAAGCTAAATAGAAAATTTTCACAACCCTAGAACTGATCAACGGTTAAAGCAGCTGAGTGTTGCTGATTACATCTATTAAAAATGAAATCAAATTAAGAGAAAGGGGGATTCATGATGAGGATGCTGCTATAATTTAGGTAAGCTGAGGGCCTTAACAAAGTGTCACTAAGGAGTTGAGAAAAATTTGCACAGTAGACTTAAAAGGAAGGTTCTTGGAGTGGAGAAGATTCATGAGGACAGGAAGAAATGTCCAGAATAACTGTCTTTGGTTTAGGTGAAGGCAACCGAAAAGCTGGTAGCCACTGTACCATTTCTTGAAAAGGCTGAAAGGTGGCGCAAATCTGGGGGCAAGATCAATGGCAAGAGACAGTCAAGTGGACTTCAGTTAGCAATGAGATATATGAATTGGGAAAGGTCTCAAAGATAGGTATGAATTTGAATGTCATCTATGTATGGATGCTGAATCATAGAAGATGAAGTCAGTTAGTGAGATGATGTAGAATAAGACAGCCTAAAGCAACATTTTAAAGCTCCAAGAACAGATATTAAAGAGAAAGAAGTCCCTGCAATAAAGACTGAGAAAGAACATTGGGAGATGGCAGCCCCAAAGTCAAAGTAAACAAGTATTCTATGGAGGGTAGGACATGGAAAGCTTAGGAGAGTTGTGTGAATAGCAACGTGGAAGAATGGGAATACAAATCAATCTTTCCAGAAAAGTAACAGGAATGGGAGATCTGAGGATAAAACTTAAAAATAAAAAAGTGCTTATTTTAATAATCCACTGATCCAAGACTAGTAGCCATCTTAAGAACAAACACCTGCCACTCAATTACTCAAATACTTAACACAGAACACAGTGCAATACATTTTAAAAATAAAGAACATATTACAGCAAACTTGTGTTTAGAGCAGACTTCAAAATCCTTGGCTTATAAGGATCCCCCTCTAACCTACTTTATCCCCACCCTAACCCATTTAGTGAGTGCATGACACAAACTAATTTTATCATCACCTTAAGGGAAATATAGACTAGAACTCTACAAAATGTACAAGACTTCAGTATTTGAGGAACTAGGGTTAGAAAGTCTTCCAAAGTCTTTCAGGTCTTCCAAACATTCACTTGCAAATAAAAACATTTGCCATGAAAGACATACTCCAAGCTGTTGCAGAATTATCAGTAGATTCTTTTTTTTTCACTATGCTGAATTTCCCGTATACTTGTGCTTTTTTCTCCTGCTCAAAATCCTAACCTGACTTTTCTTGATAAATACCTACTTATATAATACTTGTTCTCCTGCTCTGTACTGTGTAACAGTAACTGTGCAACGAATAGTATGTAGTAGTAGTAACATACCACATAGAAGTAACAGAATACTGTTATACTGTGTAACCTTTAATCTGCTTCAGTATCAGTAACTGATTTTTTTTTTGCTTTTGTTTTGCTTTTTGGGCCACACCCAATGACGCTCAGGGGTTACTCCTGGCTTTGCACTCAGAAATCGCTCTTGGCTTGGGGGATCATATGGGACATGGGATGCTGGGGGACTGAACCTTGGTTTGTCATCAGTTAGCACGTGCCCTACCGCTTGCGCCACCGCTCCGGCCCTTCAGTAACTGATTTTACAATTCTATTTGTGAGCTAATGGAATCTATCAAGACCTTGACTGCATCTTACCAGTCGAACTGAAATGCAACCCCATCAAGTATTGTCAGTTTGCTCAACTTGCTTTCTAATAATAATTCTACTGTTAACTCTCCCCGTCCTTCAAAATAATGGCTGGCACTGGGACACACTGGTACTTTGGAAGTAATGGCTGTTTAATGTGCTAGGCTATGGTAAGAGCTACATAGAGGTATAAGAGGAGAGTGGTCCAACTGCCAGGCTAGTAGAACTCTTCCCAACTCACAGTAAAAGTGACAACTTAAAGTTCCCATCTGTTTCCTGACATTCACTAGAGAAGTGATTGCTGAGGACTGAGCCACAGACACAATTTTGGTTTTTTTGCTCTTAAAGCACTTCCAATTTCTCCTAGATTCTAGGTTGTACCATTCATTTAAGTTCTGGCTACTTAAATTTGCTGGTTTAGTGATCAGAAAATAATGTGTTAGAGTATCTAAGCCAGAACTTTTAGCACAAGTTTTCAAATAGCATTTGGAAGATCTGGGAGGTCCTGTTTTTTCCATCATTTTACATATTTGGCTTTACTATATAAGATTTTTTTCATAGTTAACATACATTTTAAAATTACTTTTTAGAGGGGGCCGGGCGGTGGTGCTGGAGCTAAGGTGACTGCGCTAACCTAGGACGGACAGCGGTTCGATCCCCCGGTTCCCCATATGGTCCCCCGTGCCTGCCAGGAGCGACTTCTGAGCGAATAGCCAGGAGTAACCCCTGAGCGTCACCGGGTGTGGCCCAAAAAAACCAAAAAAAAAAAAAAAAAATTACTTTTTAGCACAAAGTAGATATCTCATTAGAAACACGGAATTGTGAAATCTGTGAAAAAAGTTGACGCTCAAGAGTTAAAGATTTCTTTTTGTATACTATTAACTACAATGTATGGAACCATTTCAAATGCTAGAATACATTTATTTCCAGGAACTAGCACTCTTGGTATTCTATCACCTTAAAAGAAAATGTTTCCTCTAAGCTGGATTTCTTTATAAACAAACATCCACACAGTTAGGACAAATAAGTTATCTCACACAGCTTCACTCTGTGGGGCAAATCATTTTTCCACATCCTTTGACAGGACCAAACTTTGTGGACTATAGAATTACTAATGGGCAACCATTTGCATATACTAGACTATACTTACCGAAGTCCTTTAACAAGCAAACTGATAAAACAGCTCACAATTCCGAAATATTCAGGGGTCACCTCCAACAATTAGGCTGATCTCCAAACTGCAGGAAGTCTCCTATACCAGAACTTAAAAAAATAATTCTTGCTCCTCTGACTACAAGATTCTGGGATGACTTTTTCTATGAGTGATATCACTATCACTAAGTGAATTAAGGGGAACTAAGAGGTAAGAAATCTGCCAATATTAACTTCAGACTCAAGAACACACACACAAAAAAAGTCTCAAACATTTTGACAAACAAAATACCTTCCCTGAACATACGTCCTTCCTTTTCAGGAACTTAACTTCTACGTTTCTGCAAACTGGCTCAGACAGACATTTAAGGAGTTGATAAGTGCAGACTATAGGCAACAGGTTTTTAACACGTGAGCTAAAATTTCTTCAGTACATCTTAAAAACAGACTTTAAATCCAAGATATCATCAGTACCAAACTCGTTTAGAAACAATTAGATCGTAAATGAAAAAAGAGGCTTTGTCATTAAATTGTTTTTTAAAGGGTGTTTTTGTGTTCCAGTCCCAGAATGCTTCTTGAAATAAAAAATATTAAGAAAAAAAAAAGCAAAAAACAAAAAACAAAAAAGGACAAAAACAAACAAAAAACACACTCAGGATTTGAACACAGATTGATTTCAATCTGTTGATTCTCACAACTCAAATCAGTAAAGTTTGGAAAGTAAAATAAACATTTGCTTTTCCAATCAGGCTCCTTCGGAGCATGTGGACGCAGTGGCTGGCAGGCAGGCTCAGGGAGGAGGAGGAGGCTGGCTCCTCCCTCTCACCAAGTCATCCCAGTCCGGCTCCATCTCCGTGGTGGCGATCCTCAACAGGGCCTGGAGATGCTCATCGGACAGCGGCCGGCTCAGCATGTGCTGGTGGCGAGTCAAGTAAGCAAAGGCCTTTTTGCAGATGCGGTTGCTGTCGAACAAGGAGGCCACTTTGCAGGCCACCCCTTTGATGATCGGGTAGGATTCGGCAGACAGGCCGGCGTAGAACTGGGCCAGAGTCTTGACGCCGTACTCGTGGCGGAGGTCGGCGTCGGCCTGCAGGTTCGTGAGCTCCACGCGCACCGACATGGGCGCCAACTCGGGCTGGAAGCTGAAGGGGTTGGCGAAGAGCTCCAAGTCCTTCTTGATGTACTTGAGGTCCTTCAAGTGTCGCTCGAAGTCTTTCTGCAGGCGGGAGATCACCGCCTGGTAGCGCTTGGGCTCCCAGACTCTCTCGCCTTCCTTCACGTCCTGCATCAGCTCGTCCGCCACTTCTCTCAAGGCGGGAAAGTGCGCCAGGTTCTTCTCCCCCAGGTGCCGGTGCAGGAGGGCCAGCCTGTCTTCGAAGGCGCAGACGTGGTCGAAGGCGGCGGCGGCGAACACGTCGCCGGTGCCCAGGAGGTCGCCGAGCCTCCCCAGGTGGTCCATGACGTCCACCAAGAAGCCGAAGTCGCAGAGCCACAGCCGATCGCTCAAGTGCGCCGTGGACGCTCCCACGGACAGCAGGAAGGTCTTGATGTCCTTCCGGAGGGCGAAGAGGAGCCTCAGCGTCTTTCCCCTGCGGACCCAGCTGTTGAGGCAGCGCCCGTTGACCCGCTCGCCGTGCTCCGAGTGCGAGTCGTGCAGCAGGTGTCGGAACTCGGGGCGCCGCACGCCCCGGGTCTCGATGAGCACCAGCCACTCGGAGACGGTGCCCAGGACCTGGCCCACGTCCGCGTCGTAGGAGCTCAGCAGCTCCAGGTGCAGCAGGCCCGAGTGGTGCAGGACGTTCCAGCAGTTGGGGCTGACGGCCTTCTCGCGCATGTAGGCCACCAGGCCCGAGTTGTCGCCGATCATGCGGAGCGTGTGCGTGGTGCAGAGCCCCACCATGAGCCGCAGGTCCAGCCCGGCGGCCCGCAGCGCCTCCAGCACGGCGGCCATGAGCGCGCCCATGCTGAAGCGCTGCGTGAGGTTGACGAGCGTGAGCAGCTCCTCGCGCACCTCCAGGGCCGCCGTGACGCCGCGCACGAACACCAGCAGGTAGTTGTCGCAGGCGGCGAAGGCCTGGTCGTCCAGCGCCAGCGAGTAGGCCTGGAAGTCCGGCGCGCGCGCGTGCAGCTGGCCGCGCAGGTCGCGCGCGATGCGCAGCACCCGCTGGCGCGTCGTCTCCGGGGACAGATCCAGGCCGTCCAGCGCGCCGGCCTGGTCGGGCAGCAAGGTGCGCAGCGTCAGCTCCAGGCACCGCGCCACGAAGCCGCCCTCGGCGCAGCCGCGGCCCTGCAGCGCCAGCAGGCGGGCCAGGCCCAGCCCCGCGCGCGCCGCCCGCTCCTGCGGCCCCAGCCGGGCGTCGGGCGGCGGCCCGCCCTGCCGCAGCCGCTGCAGCAGCGCCCGCCGCTCGCCCTCGGCCGCGTAGCGCTCGTAGTGCTCGTGCTCGGCCTCGTAGTGGCGCCGCACGTCGCGCTCGCGGGTGGCCACCACCGCGCGCCGGCACACCAGGCACAGCGCGCCCTCGCCCGACGGCGCCTCCACCACCAGGTAGCGCGCCGTCCACTCGGGCCGGAACACCTCCGCCTCCGCCTCCGCCTCCGCCTCGTCCACGTCCATCCTGCTGCGCTTGGGCGACAGCCACATGGCACCGCGCCGCACCGCGCCGCGGCGACCCGGCTTTCGGGAGAGATGACAGCGAGCTGGCACGCTCGCCTGCCCCGGGTCAATTACCTCCCCGCGCGCTCGCCCCGCCTCCGAGGCGGCTCCCGCCGTTCCTATTGGCCGGCGCCTTCTAGAGCGGCCAATCGGAGCGGCGAACAGCGCGGCGGCCGGCGCGCCTGCGCGCAGGTGCGCTTCCGCTCTCCCGGGGACGCTCCGAAGGCGCGCTGGGCGGGAAGAAGTTTAGAGCGACGTCCACACAGCCCAATCGGAAGCTTTATTCTCTGAGAAGGGGCGGGGCTGAAAGAGACAAGCGGCGGCGGAAGGGGCGTGGCCGGCAGCTGGACCCAGAGCGCTTCCGGGAGCGTCTGGAGCCGATTTGGCGCGCTCGCGGCCGACATGTCTCTGGTCGCCGGAGTTATCCGTCGGCTGGATGAGACCGTGGTGAACCGCATCGCGGCCGGGGAAGTGATTCAGCGCCCGGCGAATGCCATCAAGGAGATGATAGAGAATTGGTACGGTGGGAAGTCATGATGCCGGCCCTGACTGGGATGAGTGATGGGCGGAGGATGTGGGGAGGGGGGGAGCTGCCTTCCTGCAGAAATAGAAATATTTTTATGCGAGAGATAGCATGGAGGTAAGGCATTTGCTTTGCATGCAAAACGTCGGTGGTTCGAATCCCGGCATCATCCCACATGGTTCCCTCCTGCACCCTCCCTCCCAGCCAGGAGGAACCCCTGAGCGCTGCCAGGTGTGATCTAAACCCCCCCCCCCAAATGTTAATGGATAGTGATTTGCACCTTGGATTTAGCGTGCTTTTGCCTTGAGTTGGAGGGGATAGTCATAAAAGCAACTCAAGCAATCAAGTTGCAAATGCACTCCTGCCTCTTTCTTCTCTTCCCTTTCAGTTCCAGTTGCTAACCGGTACACAGTGTACCCAACATCTTTAAGCAAAGGAAATGCATATTGAGCATCCAATCCTCTGTGCAAATCTGAATTTTGTTCTGACCTCTGGGTTCACCTTTAGGTCAATGCGGATTGATACTATTTTTGTCCTGTTTGGTTTATTAGTTTAGATGCCAAATCCACAAGTATCCAAGTAGTAGTGAAAGAAGGAGGCCTGAAGTTGATTCAGATCCAAGACAACGGCACTGGGATCAGGGTAAGTAAAACTTGATAGACGTATAAGAATTTCTGAAAAAAAATGAAACAGAAATGCTGTGTAATTTAGCAGTTCCACATTTGTATATAACCCCCCCCTGCCCCCGTGGTTTTAAGGGACTTTTACTCCATGTTCACAGAAGCATATTCAAAATAGCCAAAGGTGAATAGCCTTGCATTAATAGGTGAATGCATAAACAGAATGTAAAAAGTATAATGGGGTGTATTTTAACTTTTTTTTTTTTTGGTTTTTGGGTCACAGCCGGCAGTGCTCAGGGGTTACTCCTGGCTCCATGCTCAGAAATTGTTCCTGGCAGGCACGGGGACTATATGGGGCACCGGGATTCGAACTGATGACCTTTTGCATGAAAGGCAAACACCTTACCTCCATGCTATCTCCCAGGCCCCATATTTTAACTTTTAAAATAAAATTTTGAACCAAATTTTGAATAAGATTTTAAGACCATATCAAGTTCACATCTTGAATGAACTTGAAAGATATTCTAAGTGAAGTAAGCTATTTTAATAGGACAAATATGTTATGATTTCAGGGCTGGACTGATAATATAGTGGATAGGACAATTGCCTTGCACACTTTCCAAATTTGATTTTTGGCATCCCACATGGTTCCTGAGTCAACCAGGATTGATCCTGAGCACAGAGCTGAAGTACACTCTGAGCACAGCTGAGTGTGGCCCAACATCCCACCACCACCACCAGTGTTGTATGATCTCTTATTTTAGATTCTTAGAATATAGTGAAATTCAGATACTAGAAGTAAAATGATGTTTTAAAGGATGTGGAAGGGGAGGGAATAAAGTTTGATTGTTAGTTAGATTTTGAGGTTAAGAAGATTAAGAAAGAATTTTCTAGATGGATGATATTGGTTGCACAGCAGTGTAAATGTATATCATGCTATAGAGCTGTCCTTTTAGAAATGGTTTAAAGGTTTCAAAGTTGGTCCAAGATCTGAAAAGCCATTTTTGCAAAAAAGATGCTGGTGGCCAGCAGGTGGAGCCAGAGATATAGTACAGAGGCTAAATTATTTGCCTTACATGTAACTCAGTTCTGGTTTCTTATCCCAGGCACAGCTGATGATCTACTGAGTTCTTTGGGGTTTGGGTCATATTTTAACCCCTCCTCAAAATTAGATGATTAGCAAATATAGGCTTAGAAATATAGGCAAAGAAAGCTTAGAAAATAAAAAAAAAAGAGAGAGAGAGACTTAGAAGGAAATGTAGGTTAAACCACCAGTAAGGGGGGGGGGGGAGAGATAGTACAGCCATAGGGCGTTTTTCTTGCATGCTACTGATCTGGGACAGACAGTGGTTCAAATCCCAGCATTCCATATGGTCCACCATGCCTGCAGGGAGTGATTTCTGAGCACAGAGCCAGCAGTAACCCCTGAGCGTCATTGGTTATGACCCCCAAAACAAAACAAAACCAAAGCCAGTAAGTTTTAAAACCTGTTAAAATAACCATTATGCAAAGTAAAACAGACATCAAATAGCTAATGTTGGCAAAGATAAAGAGAAAAAACCATAGTGTAGTGAGTGGGTTGATGGGAATTCACTTCTATAGCTACTATATAAATCATGGAAGTTCTTCACTGTACAGCATTTCCACTTTTGTAAACATAGCCATAGAAAACAAGAAGTGATTTTGAAAAAATACAGTCACTTGTTAATTGCAGCATTCTCTACAATATCCAACATCTGGAAACAATCTGTTTCATTGATGAATGAATGTTTTTTTTTTTTTCCAAAAAAGGTGATTTATGTAGACAATCAAATACTGTTCAGTCATTTTTTAAATGCACATTATGTCATTATATGTCCTATTCCTACTGGGTAGGATCCTGGTAGTCCCTGGGCCCCAGCATAACCAAATAAAATACCACAAGTAGTTTCTCCTAAAAAATTAAATAAATAAAAAGGTAGTTTGCCATTTGGAACAACAAAGATGGGCAATAGACTAAGTGGAATAAATTAGACAAAAAAATTGTCCTCATCATGGGAAAAGTTTGTAAATGTGCATAATGATGTATGTCGATTAGATCATTTTACAATGTGGAAGATACTAATTCTGCTATATACAAGAAGTTAGTGTGTTTTTTATTATAATGAAATACATAAAATATTTCTGTGAATTTTTTTAATGAGATTTTCTGGGGCCAGAATGATAGCATAGTGGTAGGGCATTTGCCTTGCACACTGCTGACCTAGGACAGGCCTAGGTTCAATCTCCGACATCCTATATGGTCCCCGAGACTGCCAGGAACGATTTCTGAGCACAGAGTCAGGAGTAAGCCCTGAGCACTACCAAGTGTGGCCCAAAAAACCAACAACCAAAAAAAAATTGTGCATATAATTAAAGAATAGATCGGAGACTGGTTTCCAGAGTTTCTTTACTCTCAGAGAAGATATAAAAGATACAAACTGAGAAGAGAGACTAGTGGTAAAGTAGAGACACTGGTCCTAGTGGTCTTCTGGATACCACATTAGAAATTGCATGCAAGTCTTCTTTCCTATAAGGGCTTTCTTTTTGGGTTCATTTGGGAAATTCAGGAAGATTTAGAGTACAAATCATTACTTGTTTTTGTTATCTTTTAGAAAGAAGATCTGGATATTGTGTGTGAGCGATTCACTACAAGTAAGCTGCAGTCCTTTGAGGATTTAACTAAAATTTCTACATATGGCTTTCGTGGTGAGGTAAGCTAAAGATGAAAGGAAAGTGTCAAATACCCTCCTGTAATGCCATTTCTGTCATGTGTCACTCTGTTTCTCCACAGAGATACATAGGCCTCAGATCAGGAGGTTTGGTCATTAGTATATGTTGCTTTAAAATTTTTTAATTAAAATTTGAATTAGTATAGTGGTAGGGCTTGCAAGTGGCTGACCCAGGACCAACCATGGTTCGATTTCCCCCCCCCCCCCATCCTCCCGTCATCCCTTATGGTCCCCCAAGCCAGGATCGATTTCTGAGCACAAAGTCAGGAGTAACCCCTGAGCCAGGTGTGGCCCAAAAACAAAAAACAAACAAAAAAACCTGTGAATGTCACTGCAGTTTGAATCAGAAGAAGCTTGTCCTTCAGTGTGGCTGGGGTGAGCTTCACATTGCTTCAAGTCAGGGCAGTTTGACTGTTTATCAGAAAGAAAACAAACAAAACTCCTGATTTTAAGTAAACCTCAAGCCGGGCCCTGTGAGAACAATTTCCTTCTAGCTTAGCAACTTACCGTTAGTTCCTTGGCCAAAGGCCCAGAGCCCTGGCCTATTTGTAGGTTATCCAGGTTATCTTACTCTTAACTGCAGGATTTATTGAGGGCTTTATTGTATTGCCTGTGGTTTTCTGTATGAGTTCATGTTGAATGTTTGCCTTTAAACAATAACTCTACAGGCTGCCTTCTGTTACTACCCAGTTGTGTCTGTGAGTAAACTGATGCTGAGGATGAAGAAGCAGCGAGAGTGTACCCTTCCAAAATGGTAGAGTGGGGAACTGAACCCTGTCAGTGTGACCCAGAGCCTCTTTAGTCCACTTGCTCCAAGCCAGGAGAGAGGGCCCTGGAGTGCCTGGATGTTGCGTAGTTTGTAGCTCTGTGTAGCTTGAATGTCCTTCATTACGGAGGTCTCAAAATTATTTACATTTCTGGTAATAAAAATTAGTTCAGTTGCATAAAGCAGGAAAATCAGCTAAGATCCAGCAAAGAACTCAGCCTGTCCCAGGTTGTATTCTCTGTACCCTGAGGTACTCTTAGCCCTCTCACACTGCTTGACTTGCATTGGCATCTGCTGTAATTCCTTCTATGTTAGCACAGACAAGGCAGGCACCTTATCTCCAGCGCCACCGTCCGGCCCCATGTAATTCCTTCTATGAAAGGAGATGCCTATTTCAAAAACTCAGGAAACCAGTCTTGGCTAAGGGGAAAACTTACCTTGGATTTTGTTTTGTTTTGCTTTGTTTTTGGACCACACCTAGTGGTGCTCAGGGATTGCTCCTCACTCCTAGTGGGCTTGGGGGACCATATAGGATACTGGGGATTGAACCTAGGTTGGTTACCTGTAAGCATTTGCCCTACCCACTGTACCACTAACCTTAGATTTTTTTTTTTTTTTTTTTTTTTTGGTTTTTGGGTCACACCCGGCAGTGCTCAGGGGTTACTCCTGGCTCCATGCTCAGAAATTGCTCCTGGCAGGCACGGGGGACCATATGGGGCACCGGGATTCGAACCGATGACCTTTTGCATGAAAGGCAAATGCCTTACCTCCATGCTATCTCCCGGGCCCTAACCTTAGATTTTTAATGAACTTTTTTTTATTTCAGAGGCTCTTGTCAGTGCTTTGGGGACCATTTAGTATTGGGACTAAACCTAGACCTTGCATGTAAAGCACTTACTCCAAACCTCTAAGCTATCTCCCGAGCCACCAAAATATGTTTTGTTTTTATTGGGGTGACTTAGAATTTGCATTTTGAATATAAAATTGTAGCTTGAATAATAGTACCATTTTGATTCTGCTGTCTGTTTGGTACCATTTTTATAAATGCCACCATTAGCCATTTCTTTTTTTTTTTTTTTTTTTTTTTTTTTTTTTTTTTTTTTTTTTTTTTTTTTTTTTTTTTTTTTTTTTTTTTTTTTTTTACCATTAGCCATTTCTTAAGCTAACTTTGAAAATTGTTTGAATGGGGGCCAGGAAACTAGCTCAAGTCACGGGGTCCTCAAACTTTTTAAACAGGGGGCCAGTTCACTGTCCCTCAGATCGTTGAAGGCCAGACTATAGAAAAACAAAAACTACAAACACATTCCTATGCATACTGCATATATCTTATTTTGAAATGAAGAAACAAAATGGGAACAAATACAGTATGTGGCCCGTGGGCCGTAGTTTGAGGTCCACTGAGCTAGAGTATGTATTCAGCATGCATCAAGCTCTCAGGTTCAATTTCCAGCTCTGCTTCACCTCTTGAGAACCACCAAGTGTGGCTCTGGTGACCTCAGCACTGCCTTGGCAAGGGGTGCCCAGGAACAAATGAGACTTACTGCAAGACCTGAAGGATGGTCAAGTATATGTTGAAGCATTCCTGCATTTCTGTCATCTACACCGAGTTGTTATGAACAGATTCATCTTTGATTTGATTCCTTTTGGATTTATTTTATCGTTTTTTTTTTTTTTTTACTGTTTAGAATATGCTATAGATTTATTTATTTTTGTTTTAGGTTGCATCATACCCCAAAAGCCTCCTGGCTCTGAGCTTAGTTATCACTCCTGGCAGGGTTTGGGACCATACGTATATCAAATCCTTGGAGGGTGGTATGTGTGTGTGTGTGTGTGTGTGTGTGTCCTTGATATTTAATAACATGAAGGAATGGTGGAATGTGTGTGTGTGTCCTTGATATTTAATAACATGAAGGAATGGTGTGTGTGTGTGTGTCTGTGTGTCTGTGTGTGTGTGTCTGTGTGTGTGTCCTTGGTATTTAATAACATGAAGGAATGCCCTGGCAGTGAGTTTTTCTTTCTTTTCTGTCTTCTTATAGGCTTTAGCTAGCATAAGCCATGTGGCTCATGTTACTATTACGACCAAAACAGCTGATGCAAAATGTGCCTACAGGTGCAGTATTAATATTATATCCATTTTAACTTTTCTCTTTTGGGGGTGTTAAATTTAAAAAGACATGCATTAGGGGCCGGGCGGTGGCGCTGGAGATAAGGTACCTGCGCTAACCTAGGACGGAGCGCGGTTCGATCCCCCGGTTCCCATATGGTCCCCTGTGCCTGCCAGGAGCAATCCCTGAGCGTCACTGGGTGTGGCCCAAAAACCAAAAAAAAAAAAAAAGACATGCATTGTTATCATAAAATGGGTCTTTTCGGGCCCGGGAGATAGCATGGAGGTAAGGCGTTTGCCTTTCATGCAAAACGTCATCGGTTCGAATCCCGGTGCCCCATATGGTCCCCTGTGCCTGCCAGGAGCAATTTCTGAGCATGGAGCCAGGAGTAACCCCTGAGCACTGCCGGGTGTGACCCAAAAACAAAAAAAACAAAAAAAACAAA
>PVKC010036971.1:0-13019 GCA_004027635.1 Crocidura indochinensis
CCCACTGGTTGTTCAGTAGAAGGGTGTTTAATTTCCAGTTGTTAATGTTTTACTTCTGTGTGGCTCTGCAGTTCACATCTAATTTCAGAGCCTTATGGTCAGCAAAAGTAGCCTGCAAGATTTCTATCCTCTTGATTTTATGGAGGTATGTTTTATGTGTCAGCATGTAGTCTATCCTGGAGAATGACCCATGTACATTGAAGAAGAATGTGTATTCAGGTTTTTTGGAATGGAGTGTCCTATATATATCTACTAGTCCGCTTTCTTCCATTACTCTTTTCAGGGCTAGTATGTTTTTGTTGGGTTTCAGTCTGGTTAACCTATCAAATATTGATAGGACCGTGTTGAGGTATCCTACAATTATTGTGTTATTATTGATTTCTTCTTTCTGATTTGTCAACAGCTGTATTAGATAATTTGTTGGTGTCTCATTGGGTCATATATGTTTAATAGTCTGATTTCTTCCTGTTGCACATATCCCTTGATTAGTATATAGTGTCCATCTTTGTCCCTTACCACTTATCTAAGTATAAAGTTGGTGTCATCAGATATTAATATGACCACCCTAGCTTTTTTGAAGGTGTTGTTTTCTTGGATGATTTTCCTCCAGCCTTTTATTTTGAGTCTATGTTTGTTCCAACTATTCAGATGTATTTCTTGTAGACAGCAGAAGGTTGGATTCATCTTTTTTACCCATTTTGCCACTCTGTCTTTTAATTGGTGAGTTTAATCCATTGACATTGAGTGAGATGATTTCATAGGATTTAATGTCATCTTTGTAGATAAGTTTCCTGTGTTTGTTGGTCTCTCTTGTCTTAGAGTAGACCTGTCAGTTTTTTCTTTAAGACTGGCTTATCATCTGTGAATTTTCTGAGCTGTTGTTTATCCATGAAGCTATGTATTTTTCCTTCAAATCTGAACGTGACTCGGGCTGGGAGCAGTATTCTAGGTGAGGCATTCATTTCATTCAGTCTTGTCACAATATCCCAATACTGCTTTCTGGCCTTGAGTGTTTCTGGTGACAGGTCTGCTGTAAATTTCATGGATGCTCCTTTGAATGTAATTTCTCTTTTTGATCTTGCTGCTTGCAGAATTCTATCTCTATCTGTGGGATTCATCATTGTGACTATGATGTGTCTTGGGGTGTTTTTCCTGGGATCTTTTTTAGCTGGTACTCTTTGGGCATGCAGGATTTGGTCACATGTTTTCTTTAGCTCTGGTAGTTTCTCTGTGATGATGTTCTTGACTGTTGATTCTTCCTGGAGATTTTCTTCTTGGTTCTCTGGGACTCCAATGATTCTAAATTTGTTTCAGTTGAGCATATCGAAGACTTCTATTTTCATCTGCTCATATTCTTTGAGTAATTTTTCCATTGTCTGATCATTTGATTTAAGGCTTTTTTCCAATCTCTCCTGCTGTATAAAGTTGTTATGCATCGCATCTTCCAGCACACTAATTCTATTCTCAGCTGCTGTTAACCTATAGTAAAGCTCATCCATTGTGTTCTTTAATTTGTCTAATGAGTTTTTCAGACCTGTTATTTGACCTGATATTTCAGTTTGGAGTTTTCTTATTTCTATCTTCATAATCTCTTGATTTTTATTAGTGTTCTGATCTATACTTTCTTTGAGTTCTGTGAACATCCTCACTATTTCTTCTCTAAACTCCATTTCTGAAAGACTGCTTAGGTGGTTGGCCATTGTTGGGTCATCAGAGTTTCCATCTTCATTCTCTATGGGTGATGTTGCTCTGTGTAGTTTCCCCATTGTCACGCTTGTGCTGTGGGTTTTTCTACATGTTGTAATGGTATTCATTGGCTAGGTGGAGTGTGCGCTGCTCTGTTTTGTGGCCGTGCTCCACTACTTTGACCCCTTATATTTGGGTTTAAGAGGCCCAGCAGAGTCAGCTTTATCCGCAACTCTGACCCGGAAGGACTCACTTCAGCTGAGGCAAGCCATCAGGGGATGAAGGCCAGAGAAGATCAAAGTTCCCAAGTTGAACAAGCTGGGGGAAGCCTCCAAATGTCTGCCAAGCTTAAGGGGCCCAGCAGAGTCTGTCTTATCCACAACTCCGGCCCAGAAAGACACATGCCAGGAGCTATTTCTGAGCAGACAGCCAGGAGTAACCGCTGAGCACTGCCGGGTGTGGCCCAAAAAACAACAAAAAAAAAAGTTTATAACTTAATGATAATACTAATGGTAGCCATTATTTGATGCCTACTAGATAATATCTATATAAATGTATAGTTTCAATTACTTATATCAATGCTAGGAGATCATTGCTATGTGCTATCATTACTATCATTACTATTCACCCTACAGTGAATGAGATGTTGTTGAAGCCAAGTACAAGTAATTACTTAGGAGATATATATATATATATATTAGCATATCAGTATTAATATAATAAGCCCCCAAGGAGCACTGTGTAATAAATTGCCTCATATCCAGAACCTTTATATGTGCAAAAAAGTTAGATAAATGACACTCAATTCCACAGATAAATTCACAGGTAAATTCAGTCAGTATAGGTATGATGGTTGTGAAATTTGTCAGGAAGTGATTTGCCCAATGTTAGTCATAGCCAGACTGTGGAAGGCTTTTTGTGGTTCAGCTAACTCTGGCAGGCAGTGCTATCTGAGCTGCCTAGACATAGCTGGAAAAAGTTAGAGGTACCTGGGGCTTGATTCTTCACCATCTCACAATTTGCTTTTAGTTCCTCAAACTCAAAATACTCAATGAGGTATCAGAAAGGTAGCATGGAGGTAAGGCATTTGCCTTCCATGCAGAAGGACAGTGGTTTGAATACCGGCATCCCATATGATTCCCTGAGCCTGCCAGGAATAATTTCTAAGCATAGAGCCAGGATTGACCCCTTAGTACTGCCAGGTGTGACCCCCCAAAAAATTCTCAATGGGGTTTTTTTGAGGGTGTTATTTTGTGATTGAGATGCCTTGTCATTGATGAACTCTTATGAGGCCATAGGACACACAAAGTGAAGAAATAGTAAATCAAACCTATATCAATGTGGGTAATGTAATTTTTTAAATTTATATAACATCGCCTGTCCAATTACTTGCTTCTACCTTCTTGTTTCTGTAACCTTATGCTTCCCTTGATCATAAAAACTTATAATGGGGACTAGAGAGATGGCATAGAGGTAAGGTGTTTGCCTTACATGCAGAAGGTCGGTGGTTTGAATCCCAGCATCCCATATGGTCCCCCGAGCCTGCCAGGAGCGATTTCTGAGCATAGAGTCAGAAATAACCCCTGTGTGCGGCCGGGTGTGACCCAAAAACAAAACAAATCAAAACAAAAAACTTATAAAAAACATAAAAATTTTTCTTTAGAATGTGATGGCTTCACTCAAAGATAGCTTCCTGATTCAACTTGTTACTGCTGATCCGATGACCAATTTATACTCAATACTTCAATGGTCTCCTTGCCCATGACTTTTATGATCTGGCTACTTAGTCATCTCATCTTCAACGTGGTATAATCTACCATTAGAATTGTTACACTCCTCAGCAATAATTTTCAGTCTTTTACAAGAAACAAGAGTCTTCTCATTATGGCCTGGAATCATGAATTTATCATTTTCATATAAGAAACACAGGATAGAACCAAAAATCTTTAGTACAGCAGAGTCCTAGCAGCCTAGGGCAACAGAAGACCTTTGATACTAAATAATCAAGACAATTGTGTTGAGGTTCTGAAGCATTGTTCAGATAGGATAACTACTTAGTAGCTTATGAGAAATGTTCAAATCTGAGGCATAGATATGTAAGGATTTGAAAGTGGAAAATAAAAATCTGTTTGAGGCACAAATGCAGAACAAAATTAAATAAAAGGAGCTGGAATATGACCAAATGTTGATGAATAGTTTTACAGCAATGAGGATATTGGGAAGAGGCTTCATCAAGCTAATAATGTCTGTGAACCCACTGCTCTTATTCTCAGTATAGTTAGAAATTTACCCAAAATAATACAGAGATCCAAGTTGTATATGTCATCAACTTGTACAAAAGGGAGACACTGACTTAAACATTATAGACAAGGGAATGTCAAAAGGACAGATGTGAGCCAAGAGTGAGGTTTAGGTATATAAGGACAGATAGGTCCTAAGTATAAGCAATGTAGAGAGTGCTGGTACAGCACTGATACTGCCAGTGTGAGGGTCTTTTTTTGGCAGATGATTGAAGTATTAAACTTAAAAACAATATCTCTCTTAAAAGGAGGATTTAAAGAAAAATAATATGGGAGCAACAAGTGGCCTAAGTCATTGGAACTGCAAATTATTGAGGAAAACAGGTACTCTAGTGATGGGTGTAGTGAGGGAATGAAATGATGTCTGAATGAGAAGTATAATTAACAACATTTAAATCCTGCTCAATAAAAATCTATATATAAATTATATACATATATATAAAATATTGTTCTTATTTAAAAAGTCATTTTTTAACTTTTATCTTTTTATTGGGACCAGAGAAATCTAGAGTTCTGATGTCCTCACACATACTGTTTCTCTTCAGGGTCCTCCATCATAAGCCTCTTGGGTTGATCTCTTGACCATTTTTGTGAGTGGCTTACTTTTTAATCACGACTTTTGTGATGATCTGTCTCACAGTTTATTTTGGCTTTATCTCATCTTTTACTTCACAAGATGATGGCAGCTCTACTATCTTTGGATCTTGATTCAGATGAGTCATTATTCAGGTAGTAATTGGGATAAAAGAGGTATCATATCTAGTTAGGTAAGAGATTTTAGAGAACATGCCTGGAGGTACATTCATTCTTTTTCTTCCAGAGACTGTTGTAGAATTTGGCTACACAGGCAACACATTTCTTCAGTGGAAATATGTTCTAGTTGTACATTATGGATGAAGAAGAGATAAGTTTTTGTGAAAACATAATCTTTTTTCTGTAATAGTAGAACCAGTGGTGGTCCTTTATTTTGGCTATAGTATTCCAAAGAGCAGATATCACCTGAAAATATACGGGGCCTCAATTTTATAGAGGCTCATAAGAATTAGTCTTGGGGCCGACGAGGTGGCGCTAGAGGTAAGGTGTCTGCCTTGCAAGCACTAGCCAAAGAAGGACCGCGGTTCGATCCCCTGGCGTCCCATATGGTCCCCCCCCAAGCCAGGGGCAATTTCTGAGCGCTTAGCAGGAGTAACCCCTGAGCATCAAATGGGTGTGGCCTGAAAAACAAAACAAACAAACAAACAAAAAAAGAATTAGTCTTGTGTAGACCTGTTTCTCTTGAAGTTCTAGTTGGGCTGCACTTGCAATATTTGAGCGTCCATGGAGTGCTGAGAAAGATTAAGAAAAGTATACTTGAATTCATGACAGCAAGTTTCCATAAAAATGTTTACAAATATATTTTACTTGGTGCAAGATTTCTCCTAGATTCTGGTACATCACCTAGACATTCATGTGCCAAACTCTGAGCCTCAAGAATTGCAATTCATCATAAGAGAGCATTTAAATTACAGTATACAGACTGGTAATATAGCTTCCTGGTAAGGTACATGGTTTGGATTTGGGTCAAATTCCAACATTGAAAAATTAATCATGGGGCCGGATACATAGCATGGAGGTAGGACATTTGCCTTTCATGCAGAAGAATGGTGGTTCAAATCCCGTAATCCCATATGGTTCCCTGAGTCTGCCAGGAGCAATTTCTGAACACAATGCCAGGAGTAACCCCTGAGAACTGCCAGATGTGACCCAAAAACCAAAAAATATTAATTAAGTGTACACACAGATTGGGCAAATTGTTAATAAAGGTCAATAGCCTAAGTTGCCAATGTCTCACATTCTTTTACTTCTAAAATGTGTTACTCTAAATATTTGTTATATAATAAATACAGTTAGCTTATTAAAAGAAATGCCTCAATCTAACCTGGATATTCTGGACTGAAATGTTTAATAAGGATGTGATTTCTGTTCTGCTTTTTAGGGAGTATCATTTTTTGTATTGCTTTTTATATCTACATTTCAGAAGGACAATCCTATCTCAAATAAGAAAAATAAGCTTTACAATGTTATCATCTTGGAATAATCTACTTTGAGTTAATAAACTTTCATAGTTCTAGGAGTTGATTTAAAACAAGTCAGCAAATCCTTCTCAATATATGAGCCTCCCTCCATTCTACCCTTTCATTACTGTGTTCCATGTCTTAGTATCTCAAATTCAGACACTATGTCATGACAGTATTTTTCAATTTTAAAACTGCACCTGGAAATCTTTGTCTCTGCATCTTGTATTGTTTTAATTTTTAGTATTGGCTGTTGTACTTAATGCTCAACCAAATGGCTTCCATTTAGGTACCTAGTTAGAGATGACATTAGTAGTGGTAGTAGGAGTCACCAAATAATTTGCTTCTTCTAGGTTCCAACCCTTTATATTCTTTGAACTTAGATGAATTTTCTCTTTCCTGACTAGTTTTAGTATCTATAATAGAATGGAATTGAGTGGAAACATATCCTACCAGTAATTATACTTTCCTGTTGTTCCTGATATTACCTATAACTATAAGCAAAGAATTCCATTTTTCTAACACCTGGCTTCATTTTATTGGATTTTTACCTATATCATATTGTAGAACACAAATAGAAATGTTCTCCGTTAGCAGTATGCCAGTCATTTTCAATCCTTCCTAATTAGTTTCATTGTAAGTGATTATTTTCATTGTGGGACCTTACAGAAGGTGGTAAAACAAAAATAAGTACTCTGGATATCTAACTTTTCCTAGTGACTATTTAATGTCTACACAGTGCTAATGATGCTAATCCTAATAGAAAATTAAATATTTCATTACTTCTTATTGAGGATTGTCAACTTCCTTACCTAAGAAAATCCATATATTACTTTCTTATGTCACTTTTTAAATATATTATTTGTACTATTTTACTTCCATATTCATTAAAAATATTCAGTAAAAAAATGTTAATCATAAGCCAAGAGAAATTCACCCATTTGAATCAGAGTAATATACTCTACCCTGATTTCATAATTGTGTGTGCTGAAAAATAGGAGTAAGAGCAGAGAAATTTTTATATAGTGACTAAAGTGATGATCTGTTAATGAAAAATCAAGTTTTGGGTTATCAAAACTCAGCATTTTCATTACTTTTGAATTCTCAGCTGAATTCTGCTAGATGCTATGTCATACAACCCTAAAACTTGGTGAATTCTTTATGAGAGAGGAAGAGAGAAGTGCTTTCTGTAGAAGTCTCATACTGGGAGATAGGAGAATGTGGGTCTGGAATCAACAACGACACAGGAAATAATCCACACAATTTTGGGAGTTACAACAGGTTCAGGAATTTCCACCACAAGCTAGCTGTAAGCAGGCAAAGGGCACAGGCAGGCAGACAGACAAACTGTGGAACAAAAACCAGTGGAATTCTCTGATCTGAGATCTTTATTGAGAAGAATGGGACCAACCCAATAGATGGAGAACAGGTAGGGGTAGTGGGCCAGTTCAAAGGTAATTGTGGGACAAGCACATGCAAAGAAGAAATGTCTTGATTAGGGTGGAAACTACTTAGTCCCAAACACTTGCCTTGCACTGAAAGACCTGGTTTTGATCACTAACATATATAGTCTCTGAATCACTACCTGAAGTGATTTTTGAGCACAGAGACATGTGTAAGAACTGAGTACCACCGGTATATCTCATCCCTCCCCCAATGATGACTTTTCAATTACATCTTCTCTAACTTTATTTTGAATTCAACATTACTTAGAAAACTTTCACACACCCTGGCCATCTTTTTCATAGGTTCCAAAAAAACTCTTGTTCCTTTCCCTTCTTTCTTAGCTCCAATTCATATAACCTTCAGCTAACCCTTCTTCAGCTTTTTGTTTCTAATATATAACTTGTCTATTGGAATCACTCCTATCTCCTTTTCTGCTTCTGGACTGTGTCCCACACCTCAGTCCTATAGAGAAATATCTCCGTTATTATTACATTCTTACCTGTATTCACAAGGTTTTTCTCTCTACCTACCTTTCTCTTATTCATATAGCTAGATTTAATGTGAAACTAATGACATTTAAATAAACTTCTAGGCATTTCACTGCCAGAACACCTTTTAAGGCTCTAAAAGGTAATTTGCAATGTATTATATGTTTGTCTATATCAATACAATGTGTAAAAATAATATATATTAATGATTATTTATTTACTCTTTCACTTACTCTAGAACTACAGATCCTTCTCCTTTGACTTGCCTTCATCATATATATACACATATATATGTGTAATGTATATATACATATATATGTATATATTGGCTTTTGATCCACACCCAGCAACATATCTTTGCTTTGGGAGCTAGTAGGCATTTTGGGGTACAAGTTGATCCGGGGACAAATTTTAATTTAGCTTAACAGGATGCATACACCATTAAATCACTGCTAGCAAATCTAATGCAGAAAGGGTTTCCAGGAATACGCCCACTCCCCACTGTGCTGACTCATACTTTGTGATAGGAAGGTACTGCTGCATAAATGTATCTTTTTGTGACTGGCACTGGAAATAAGAAGAAAATGAAGAAGTAATTTTGGAATATTTGAATAACATATGTAATATGTATATTACACATGTTAATAGTTACATGTATTAATATGCATTATTGATGTTAATTGTATTATATAATTAGTAATATTATTAATATCAACATATTAATATGTATATTACATATGTAATATGTACTATTGATATTACAAGTGGAGAATTCAGTTCTTATTGAAATTTAATATAGGTAGGTGTTTCCATCTTGTTTCATAGCTTAATTGTCTTAAACAAGACTATTAAAAATCAGCTTAAGTGTTTTTATTTTAGAGAGGAATGGGAATAATTTGAGAATAAATTGATTAGACTTCTTGTTTTTGCAAGGCCAAAGTCTTTAGTAGTATTATGAATGATAAATGTATATGTTGAGTCTTATATTTTATATATTCTATAACTTAAAAATGAAATTTGAGCGGCTGGAGTAATGAAATGAAGTGAAGTGTGTAGAATGCTTGCCTTGCATATGGCCAACCCAATTCGGATCTCTGATATCACATAAGCTCCCCCAAGCTAGAAGTGACTTCTTAATTCAAAGCCAGAAGTAAGCCCAGAGTATTGCTGGGTATGTCCTATTCACGAAAACAAAAATATAATGAAATTTGGCAATGCTATAAATGACTGTTATTTTGATATCCTCATAGATAATTTTATCAAGTGATTTTTGCTATACAGTGATCATCAGAGAGTATCCAATATACACTGAAAAGTGGTAGGAAGGTTTGAAGTATAAATTAATAAATGTATTTATCTAGTTATGGTGGCATATGGCAGATTTAAAAAATGGGACATTTTATGCTTCTCATGCTAATTGTACATAATATATTTTATTTTACATTCTAAATATTTCATTACTTAATATACCTTCACCCTCAACAAAATCCAATTTGACCATGAAAGCTGAACCTGTGGCTTCTCATAGTGTAAATGTGCACGTATTTGAATGTCTGTCCATGTATGTGTTTGTTTAACCTATATTGGCTATGCTATCTTCAGATTATGGCCAAGTTTATGAAAAGACTACCTTAAATTTTTCTAAATATTTTATCACTTTCCAATTATTTCCAAACTTCCCTACAATTGATTTTTCACTGATTTTACATATACGATCATGAATTATAGCCAAATATTTATCCACTTTTGTGTTTTCTGTTCATTTCAGATAAATTTTATTATTATTATTATTATTATTATTATTATTTTTGGGCCACACCCATTTGATGCTCAGGGGTTGCTCCTGGCTATGCGCTCAGAAATTGCTCCTGGCTTGGGAGGACCATATGGGAAGCTGGGGGATCGAACCGTGGTCTGTTCTACGCTAGAGCCTGCAAGGCAGACACCTTACCTCTAGCGCTAGGAAAATTGATTGGTTCAGAAAGCAGTCATTAAAAAAAAAAAAAAAAAAAACTTGAGGTAGGCTTATCAAAGGTTGACTTCTAAAATGGTTTCATTAATTTACATTTACTGTAGTAAGTATTCAACCAAATAACTGACTCTGGCTTTCATTTTAATTTTGCTAGAAGAAAAATGGGATATGTTTATTTTTTTAAATTCAATTCCATTTGTCACTGGAACAGGCAGTATTTACTATCCTCATTGTCTTTTCTGTTTATACAAACTACATTGCTACTTTACCTCTCTATACATATGTCTTTGTCCTTGGAATTTATAAGATTTGTACTGATAGATGGAAGACTTAGTTTTCATATCTTTCTCTAGGCTCTGGTCATGGGTACTACTTTCAGTTATTCAAACCTATCAAACTTATTGACTTTCCTATTTCACTATTCTGTTTTCTTTCTCTTTTCTTCAGGTAATACTCATTCCTTAGTATGGTCTGCATATGTCTTTATAACACTGTCAACAGTAAATATTTGTTATCAAAGTAGAGAATCTTTCATTTCTTCTTTTTTTCATAGTGCTTACTGATATTACTTCCTTTCTTCAGCAGTGTAAATTTAGCACCAGAACTTTATCATTCTTTATTTATGTTGTTTGAATATAGTCACCATTTCCCTTTTCTCTTCAGTAACATAAATCTGTTCAGATATATGATCCCATATCTTCCTTACTGCAGTTCATATTCCTTATGAAAATGTCCTAATGTGAGCCATACTCTAAGAATAGCCCTAATAATATATCCATCTCCTTTGCCAATTAATTTTTTCAAGATTGCAAACAGTTGAAGTTTGTCCAGTGGTAGATTAGTAAAGATTTTATGGGATATTAACTTCATCTCCTAAAAAAAACTTTAAAAACATTAATTATTCCTGGGGCCAGAGCAATAGTGCAGCAGTAGGGCATTTGCCTTGCATGCAGCTGATCCAGGACGGACCTTGGATCCATCCTCGGTGTCCCATATGGTCCCCCAAGTCAGGAGTGATTTCTGAGTGCATAACCAGGAGTAACCCTGAGCATCACTGAGTGTGGCCCAAGAAACAACAGCAACAGAAAACAAGCAAGAAAAAAAAACCCAAAATTCATTGTTCTTGTGGAGCTGTGATGATTATAGATGTTTGATTTCATTTCCATATCAGATGAAGAACAAAGTAAGTAACCAGGAGAAGGAAAATTTAAGAAGTAAAATAGAATTGGACTCCTGTATTATGTCACCAGAAAAATTCATAAGTGAATTGTTGGTTATGAGTTCCAATTAATACCATTCCTAATTTATTTTTTGGCTTGAACCCACCAAGTGGTACTCAAAAATTGTTCCTGCAGGACGGTGGTTCGAATCCTGGCATTCCATATGATCCCCTGTGCCTGCCAGGGGCAATTTCTGAGCATAGAACCAGGAGTAACCCCTGAGATCTGCCGGGTGTGACCCAAAAACCAAAAGAAAAATATAAAGAATTATTCCTGGTATATAGTGGAAGCCTAAACCAATCCCAGGGGGATTGGGAAACACGAATATGGAAGCAATGCTGACAAGGAAATAATTGATACAGTTTAGGACAGTGGTCGGCAACCTGCGGTTTGTGGGTCACATGTAGCTCTTTACACATTTAATTTGGCTCTTCTGTGTGCGGGGTGGCTGATCCAGGAGTCAGGACTCTGCTCCTAGCCTCTGTCAGTGTGCACCCTGTGTGCAGCCCTGGCGCCGGCTCCAAGAGTGTAAGATGATACCCAGTATCAACCCCAAACAAAGGTGTTCCTCCAGTGTCATCCTTTCTTAAACCTCTTCCTTTGATATAGAAAAGCCCACTGAAATGTATTTTGTCTCTCTCTCTTGACCTGAAGCCTCCGGGTATTGGGAATTGGTTTTAATAAAGAAAGAGGTGTTCTAGTTTTTTTGGCTCGAAGCAGAGAGTACAAGGTAAAAGGCCATGGACTCCATGATCATCCTTTCCTGGCAGACTTGGTTTATTATTTCTTTCCTGCTTCCCTGCTTCTTCAGACCAGGTGGGTGGGGTTTAGAAATACAGTGCCTGGAGTGATTTTATTTTGCACAAGAGTGGGAATCTTCCATGAAGGGATTCTCAACCCAGAGTTTTCTTTTCTGTGAATTCTCATGTTCAGAGTACTCATGATTAAAGTTCTGAGCTAATGCCTTTAAATGCTGTTTTTCATATTGATTTTGGCTTTCTGCATAATATAAATGCCAATCAGAAAATTGTAGGGTTTCAAATTTTCAGCACATTTTGGTTATCAAGAGGAAACATTTTGAAACGTTTTGCTTCCTTATTATCAGAAATCAAAGCATCTTTCCTCGAGAAGGATGTTCACTATCCAGAATTTACAATCAGTGGATTCAAAAACTGTGCTTTATGGTAGATGTTACTTCACATCTAAATCAGCTTAATCATAAACTATAGGGGAAAGGAAACAATTGTTTTGATATTAGAAGAAGTTATTTAATTTGAAAACAAATTATCTGGTTTTGCTAAAGATTTTGTCAGAGGAACTTTGATTCACCTATCAGAAAATAATTCTGATATTGACATTACCTATTTTTAAAATGGCACTTTTAAATATAAGGAAAGCTTTTCTCAAGAGCTTTCAGGATTTCAAAAACAGCAAAGCGACGCTGGCCTTTGTTAAAAACCTTTGGATGCCACTGTAATGGAATTAAATTTTTCTCCCTTTAATATCGATATTGGCAATTTTGAAATGCAATTGTTGGATTTAAAAAAAAAAGAACTTGCACTGGTGATGGGTGGTGTTCTTTACATGACTGAAACCCAAACACAATCATGTATGTAATCAAGGTGTTTAAATAAAATATATTAATTTTAAAAATTAAAAGTTTAAAACAAACAAAAAATAAAAAACAAAGAACTGTGGAGCTTGAAATTTTAATGTCTTTGTGCTAATTTAGAAAGATTGGAGAAACACAAATGTGAACTTAGTTCACAGCACAAGTGGTCTGCTTTGAAAGACCTGGAGAAGGAAGATATGTTGATTTTTAACACCTGGAATAGTATAACACCTGACTCATA
>PVKC010036972.1:0-13091 GCA_004027635.1 Crocidura indochinensis
CAAATATCCTCTTTGCTGCACTATTGCTCTAACCTTGGAGAATTATACATATGAAAGAAAAGAAAACAGGAAGACAATAGATCGAAGGGACAAGAAGAATAAAGAGAAAAGAATTAAGAAGCTAGTGCCATAATTGACATGGTGTCTTGGCATAGTTTAGTGCATCAGGTATGAAGAGAAATAAACACAGAGAGACCAGTTTCAATATAAAGTACCAGCATTTGAACATTAATGGGGTGTAGGGCTTTGAAAAAGGATAAGTTATGATGAAATATAATTTTCCCTGAGATGCTGGGCTGTTTGCTATTGCTCTAATATGAGAGAAAACAGTAGAGGGAGAAACACTGATGAGGTAAAGAAGATAGTGGATTTAGAGATACATGCCAGAACATGGGTGATAAGTAGGCTTTGGGAGATAAGGCTATCCCTGCCCTTCAAGGGCAGAATCTACATGCAAAGGTGATTCTCTTGCCAAAGCTGTTAGTTCATTACAAATGAGAACAAGGGCACACTGCTTTTATTGATGTGTTGCAGTGTTTGGGTTATGCTCTAAATTTGGTCTTTCTTCACTCTACCATAACCGAGAAAAAATTTTCCTGGCTCCAGGGGTCAAATTTAGAGAATAAGGTTGAGTTACAAGTAATTGAATTTGTATTAATTGTAAGTTTGAAAGCCTGTGTCTTATGGAGCTAGATAGAAAATATGACAAGTTTTTTTGTCCAGAAGTTTGAGTTTAGAATATTTAATATGATAAAACACCAAAAGTAGAGTGATAGTCTCTATTTTTGCAAATAGGCTCGTCTCCTATATATTGTTTTGGAAAGAACCAACCATTGTATTATAGCAGGATAAAAATGTGAGTTCATTCATATACATGGATTGAATGAATCTTCATGAATGAAAAGAATTTTTTTTATGTTTGATGTTGAAACAGCAGTATGCAAAGCAAATTGCTAATTCTGAAGAGGAGAAACTTGACCTAGAGATGTTTTGTTAGACTAAGATGTTTCAAGAAAAAAAGTTGAGTTTGTATGAAAATTTTGATTTAGAATATACTGCACCTTTTCTTTACTATTCTTATTGAAGTACTGAAATTTATAATACAGTAAATTATATTTATGCCGAAAATTTGTGTAGGTGATCAGGTGTGGAGACTATTGGGACTCAGCTGGAAGGGAGAAAAATTTGCTTCTGGATGGCATAAAGTCCTACCATATCTCTCAAGAGTTTAACCTGGATGGGAATGTGGGCCTGCACTAAAATGTGTTAACTTCTATTTTGTAAATAAAGATGAATATGTACAGTTACTCTCAGACTTTTGCAATATTTTTGTCAAAGAGCTGAGGCTGGAATGATGGCACAGAAGTAGAGCATTTTTACCTTGCACGCAGCTCACCTGGGACAGACACGGGTTCTATCTCCATATCACCCCCCGAGCCTACCAGGAGCAATTTCTGAACGCAGAGCCAGGGGTAACTCCTGAGCACCATGGACAGTGGCCCCAAAACAAACAAACAAACAAACAAAAAGCAAGCTAATAAAGACACAAGGCTCCCTAGCTCTTTAGGGGGGCCCACCAGCCATTCTTTGCATATGGCTTAGTACATAGTAGATATTTCAAACATATTAAAACCTGTCGCCTTATATTTGTGTTACTTTTGAAGAACTGGAATTGTCAGTGTAGCATTTGATTTAATCAGTAAAGATCACATCAAATAATGTAATTAAAAGCAGTTAATTGACAGCTATTTGTTCACTATAAATTACCAAGTTATAGAATGAACATAAAGGAGGCAGCTTATGTTGCCGACAGTATGTGATTTTAATAATTGCTTTCAAATATATAATATACTTAGAGCATTTTTTTTAAAATACTTTTTCAGTGATAGTGCCTTTTGTAATTCCTCATTGTTCTATATGTTTTGCCTGCTAGCCTCTGATCTGTGGCTCCAACAACTGTTTATCTAATATCAATGTTCTCTCCTTGTCCATTCCATTCAGGTTCATTTTTTTATCTTTTCTAACGTATATTCCCATATTCCCATTCATTCTCCTCAAGAGTTTCCCACTCTTCCTGATCCCCACCTCTGGTGCATTTCTGTGTACTCTTTGACCCTTGTTGTATATTGTTCTTTGCATTCTTACTTTTCAGTCAGTATTCCTAGCTATCCATAATAAAGATACTGAGATGGTCAATTACTAAGTTTTCCAGTGTTTTTTGGTAATATGTATTTGCATATGAGAGAAATTCCACTACTCTTTGCCTCAGATGGACAAGATGAAAACAATGGTGTTTGAAAATGCTATCTATGGCAGACTAAGACCTTAGCCTAGAACTAATAGAGATATGCATGTACCCTTGGAGAAGTTTCTGATTATTTTTCCTATAGAAGAGCAGATTTTTAAATTCTAGCAGTTTTAAGACCTATATAAGATTAAATTCCTTTGTTACAGATGTTAGGCTTTATCTATCCTCAGACATCTATAACAGTATTGAACTGAGAAACTGCTTGAATGCTAGGGGTTGACTGCAAGAGCAGCTTTTTATTATCGAACAATGAAAAAACTAGTAAGAACATTTTGTAGTATCATAGATATGGTTTAGACTGTGATTCATAATGAAGGAAATAATCACAAAGAAAGAAATACTCTTGTTGGCTATCTTTATTAGAAAGTCATGCTAAAACGTCTTGAATGTAAACCATGAAATACAAGAGAATTAAAAAGGTAAGAAGAAGGGGCCAGAGCTGTGGTATAAGCAGTAGCCCGCACTAGCCCAGGACGGACTATGTTTCTAACAACCCTGCGTCCCATGTGGTCCTCCAAGCCAGGGGCAATTTCTGAGTGCGTAGCCAGGAGTAACCCCTGAGAGTCATTGGGTGTGGCCCAAAAGCAAAAACAAAAACAAAAAAAGGCTTACCTTTTTATGGCTAAAAAGTACAGTACACTTGCCTTGCATATTGCTAGATCCAGGTTCTATTCCTGCCATCTCAAATTGTCTCCAGAGCACTGCCAAGAGTAATTCCTGAGTCCAGTGCCAGGAATAACCCCTAAGCAGATGTGCTGTAAAACAAAACAAACAGAAGATAAAAGAATGTAAAGAAAATCTATTTTTCCATAAGTATTTTGACACTTGACAGATTTTAGCAACCATTTTTTTACAAAAACACAAAACGAATTCAGAAGATACTAAAAAATAGAATTTAAAGTTGGAATCGCTACTTATTTTAATAGTCCATCATTTATTTAATGGAAAAAAGACAAGGCTTTCCATTAAAATCAAAAGACAAGCAAACAACCTGTGGTTAGCACAGTCATTATCATTTTACTTTCAAATTTTATTCAAGTGTGTACATGAAAGACAAATGAGAAAGAGTAAGTTCTGCATAAAATTTTTATTATTTCCAGACAATGTGATCAAATGCCTCAAATTAGAAACAAAAAGTAGTTAGAATGAAGTGACTTGAGAATATTGAAGTAGGATACTAAACTAAATTAAACATAAAATGGCATTCATGCTGGCAGCCTATTATGAGAACATTAAAGAAAATCTAAGGGCCCAGTTCCTCTAAAAAGTTCCAAAAGAAAGTAATGGTCACCAGTTGGTCTCGGGTATTCTGATATTGGCTGATATCTCTGGCATTCTCAGAATGGATAAGGGCAGAGTTCTCTTTTTTACATGAATCACAGCAGCCCAGAACCCCACCTTCTACCCTCCAATAAAAATGAGCTAGCTCCTCAACTTAACCTTGTCAAACTGCCAACCCACTGAATGGGTTTTAGATCTATAAATCCTGGACCACATAGTGGCAAGCAGCCATGGAACACCTCCGAATTCTATATTGTCAGCCTAGTAGTGTCATAGGAAATCTGATGGAAAAGTCACATGGTACTCTACCAAGCTCAGTGAACCCAAACTTTATCACGAAAACTCAACTAGGATCAACCAAAGTTGAGTAAATCCTTAGACACTGATTTTTAATACTGGAAAAAGAGGCAACAATTACTTCAAATTGATCTGGGTTGTTTCAAGTTTTGACAATTCCATTTGCATTTGTACTGTAACTAGCAATATAAAATAATTTTGTGTGTGCATGGAGAAAGATTATGATGGTGGGTGGAAAATTGGAGATATAGGTGAAGGGAAGGTCATATATGTGATAGGTTTGGTGTTTGAATCTTTTATGCCTAAAATGACTGCATTAAGATAAACTTGGTAAATCACAGTGTTACATAAAAATTAAAAAAAAAATTAAAAAGCAGATGCATGGTCTGAGAGCTAGTTTAGCAGGCTCAATGCATGTTCTACATGTGGACTGCTTTGGTTTGATTTTCAGCATTGCATTATTTTCTGAGCACCAATTGGAGTCACTCCATGCACAGAGGGAGGAGTAGCCTCTGAGCACTTCCAGGCATGGCACCTCAAACAAAATGAATTAAAAAAAATAAAGATGAGGGTGACATCCATTGTAAGATTGAAGCTCAATTATGAACAACTTTGTAATCACTGAGTTTAAATGATAGTAACAATTAAAAAGATGGTAATGAGATTGAGAGTTGTAGTCATTGTGTTCCCTGGACTCTACCTCCTGTATTCTATTATACTAATTCCCTTACCAATGTGACAGGATATACATATGGGCATTGTACGATGCTTGTGCACCTTTATATATGTCTGTCTGGTTTTCAAACATTGAGAACCTAAAATAATTACTGCTCTTTTTATTTTCTGTTCTTACCAACTGTGTTTCTTAAGTTCCCATTTATGGATGGCTTCTCATGACCTCTCAGAGATTCACCCAAAGGCTTCATTAGCAAATGCCTACTAAGTTGGGAGGGCAAAGAGGCTACAATCTTGTTCCTTTTTGTTTCAGTTTCTTTCTCCCCCTCTCTCTGTTGTGCAGTATTTGTTTTAAAGCTGAGTTTGCCTTTTTTCTCCATCCTCTGGGACATCCTGCTGTTTCAGGCCACTTCTGGAAATAGTGGAAGTCATTCCTTACTGGTACTTGGGAGTTTCTCCTTTATCCCTGGTTGTGCTTTACAATGAATAAAGTCAGAGCTCTTTCATACATGCAGAGCATTTGCTTCAGCCTTTGAGCTGTCCCCATGGTCTCTTTTTGTATTCTTTATCTTCTTCCTTAGTTTTCCAGTTTTAGCTATTTGAGTGCCTTTTTTTGACATTTTTGCTTTTGTTGATCTATATTAATTTATCCTGCTCAATTTTGTTGCTCTCCAAGTAAGAGATTTATAGAAGCATATGGATATGTGTGTGTAAAAATCTATACAGAAAAATGACTGGCACCTAACAAACCCTATATTGTTGATTGACTTTGAGGCTGAGGAACAATGAGCTTATCAAATTTTATTCAGATATTCAGCCATCTAGAGCTAATGGAAGGATCTGTACCATACATGTAATTTAATTAGAACACATGAGTTGTGTTTATTTAGCCACTTAGTCTTTGGAGAAGAGATTGGAAGGCACTCCTCTCTCTGACCCCGTGCTAATTGGAAAGTGAAGCAGAGGTGTGGCTCATGAATTTATCTGAGTCCTGTCTTTCAAAAGAGGTGTTTGGAAGTCAACATTGAAGCTGCTGAGCAGTCAGCAAAAAGAGCAACGGTCTTTTCTTTAACCTTTTCACCAAACATGTTATAAAGTAAGCTCTTCTATATAGTGTTAATTTCTGGTCACTCTGGATTTCATATATATTTATATCATGAAATCTAATTTATATTACCACACTAGTTTCTGGGATAACTGTCATACTGAAAATAGTAAAAAATCATCATCTACATAATATTCTGTTACTTTAAAATATTTTAATTCTATTAATAATTGTGATTTACAAAGTGCTTGATAGTTAAGTCTTGGGCATACAATATTCCAACTCCAATCCCATCACCTGTGTGTTAAATTCTGTCCCCCAATGCTGTCCTGCTCCCTCCCAACACTTCTATCCCTCACACCTGCCTGCTACCTTGACACCCTTTTCAGACTTGAGGCTCTAGGTTAGATCCCATGCTTTCAGTGTTGTTGATTGTGCTTTGGATATGTAGCTGTACCACATAACCACATCATGGTATAGCCAAAGCCTTTGACCCCTGTTCTCCAAACACATCCCTTTCTCATCTTCTTACTCCCCCACCCCTTGATTTCTTTTCTTCTTTCTCCTTTTCCTTCCTATACTTTGGTTCAGGTCAGGGATGATCTAGGCATCTCCTCTTCATAAGATTATAGTTCTTTTATTTACCACAAATGAGGTCATTCTGTGTCCTTCTTAACACTCTCACATCTAAACACAGTGTTTTATTTTATTTTAACATATTCTGTAATCATCAAAAGTGGTTGATTTCCATTTTTTAACAAAAAGTCTACTTTTTGCCTTAAGAAAGATTCAAAGAAGGATATGATTAATATATAGAAGGTTGACCCCATTCCCAATAAAACCTGGGCAAATAGTGCACTGTAAACATAGTTTTTAATGCAGATTTTAAGACTCTGAAAATTGCAATTTAATGAACAATATTTTTTCATAAAAGAAATGAACTTAAATATCATCTTTTCTAAGTCCACAACCATGTGTCTTTAAATATCTCTGGAATTCTCTGTTCAGTAGATCTGTCCTAACTTATTAGTTAAATTTATTATTTATTGGTAGACATTTGATTTTGCAATGTCATTTTAAATAATGTGAGAGTTTATCTATTCTAACCTACAGTTTAGATTAAAACTTTAATCTACTGTGAAATTTTTACAGCTACTATTGCACTTGAAAGGTAGGTGTATTAAAATACACTTAGACATGTAGGGGAATATTGGCATCAGGCATTCTTTAAAATATTGAAAGTTTTTCTTTTCTTTTTTTTTCAATAATTTTTATTGCGATTGAATAATAATCCTTTCACAGTAAAAATTAAGGTACATAGTAACAATAAATGAGGGCCATTCCCACCACAAGGGCTATCCTCCCTCCACCCCTGTTCTCAGCATGTGTCCCCTATCTCCCTTCCTTGGCCCCCTGGAGTGCTAGTGTAACTGTTCCCCTCTGTGTATAGCTTGTTGTAGATAATAAATCGATTCTGTTGTTGACTTTGGATTTGGTGTTTAAGTCTGATCATTTTTTATTTCCACTCAATGTTCATACAGCTGTTTGGTCTTGGTACCATTCATTTTTATTTTCTCCCTCAATTTATGAGGCAGAACAAGATGATTCAAGTTGTGTGGTTCTGTTGGATGAAGACAGGAAAAAAAAGACAAAAAATAAGAAAAAAAAACAGAAAACAACATAATTCTTTTTTTAAAATATGGAGAATGGTATGATTCTGCATTAAATGATAAAGTCTATTTTGAAGACAATCAGTCACTATCTCTTGTTTTATTCTCTTCACCTTTCATCTCTGTTTCATCATTTTCATTGGTTATTCCAGAGTAATGTTAAGATTAGTAAATATTTTAGAACAGATGCTTAGTGATAATGAAAAAGTTGGAGTTCTTTGTTTCTTTGCTTCATTCTTTCTATTTTATTTTTATTTTTGGTTTTTGGCCTACATTTGGTGACACTCAGGAGTTACTCCTGGCTAAGAGTTCAGAAATCGCTCCTTGCCTGGGGGACCATATGGGATGACCAGGGGATCTAACAACTGTCTGTCCTAGGTTAGCCGCAAGGAAGACAAACACCCTACTGCTGCACCACAGCCCCGGCCCCTAAAACTGGAGTTTTTATAATTAATAAGTTCTTCCAGTGGGAATGGAAAGATAGTTCAGCACTTACATTGTATTTGTTGTTGTTGTTGTTGTTGTTTTTGTGTGTGTTTGTTTTGGGGGGGCACACTGGTTGGTAATCAAGGATTTTTCTTGATTCTGTGCTCAGAAATCACTACTGGCAGGCTGGAAGGACCAACCTGGGGATCCAACAAACAACCTACCTACTGTGTTATTATTACTCCAGCCTCAGTTAGGGTATGTTTATGGCACTTTCTTTGGATACCGTTGACCTAGGTATGATCCCCAGCTTCCCATATCATTGTGCCGCCCCTTCATCTCTAGACCTACCCCTCTAACACCCTCTTCTAACTCTTCCTTATTCCACCAACAGTGTTCCCTGAGTGTAGAGCCAGGTATAGTCCTTAGCACAACAGGCCCAGAAACCTTTAATTAATTAATTAGTTAATTAATGAAGTTAATGAAATAAAAACAAGCTTTTATCTAGGAGTACTATGTTTGAATTTAATAGTTAAATAGCAAGCTGGCCTATAAAATAAATTATTAGCATGAAATTATTTTTTAAAGTAAGACAGAAGTAAATTATTGTGAATGAATGCTGTTGACAAATTGCCCATAATGACTGTAGTGAGGATGCTGTGTTTTTAAATGGTACAGGGCTTTGTAGAAAATTGCCACTTCGGAGTTTGTTTTAACACTTTAACTCAGTAAATCCCTATTTTAACTTTTTTTTGTTGGGAGCTAATATATTGCTTAGGTGTTTCCACAGGTTTAATCTCATAAACAGGTAAATTGTAAAAATACTAAAGAGAAATTACTTTAGAGATGTTATCAGAAGTCAGTAGAGGTTGTCAATATTTTCTTCTTCTGAAGATATAGTTCCTATTGTCCATACAATTGATAAGAAGACAAAAAAATTGATGAGTCTTAAATGATAGCTACCCTCTACCTGATTAACTAAATAGTGTTATTTATTCTTTTTTTTTTGGTTTTTGGGTCACACCTGGCAGTGCCCAGGGGTTACTCCTGGCTCCATGCTCAGAAATTGCTCCTGGCAGGCACGGGGGACCATATGGGGCACCAGGATTCGAACCGATGATCTTCTGCATGAAAGGCAAATGCCTTACCTCCATGCTATCTCCCGGGCCCCTATGTCTTCTTTTTGGCTAAAAAAAAAAAAAGAAGAAGAAAAATCATTTTCTTAAAGATGTTTTCTTTCCAAACCAACTTTTGATTATAATTATTTGAAAATGTACTTGTCCAGAACTCATTATTCTTTATGGACCTTTACAAAGCTATTTTCTCCCGACCTTCATTCCATTCCTAAGTTTCACTTTTAAGGTAAAAGCAATTCAGTTACTGCATGTATTAATAGAAAAAAGTTACATGACCTTTAGCTGTACCCCTCTATAATGTATTCAGGTGTTCAGAGGAGAGAAGATGGTTGGCTAGGTCATTTTAGACAAGTGGGATTTTTATCCTGGTCTAGCCTCTGTGTGAGAACCAATCTGCATTTTCTGAAATGTATAAACTATATTTTAAATAACATTAGATTTTTAATGTGAAAATTTAAATCTTTTGACCAAAGTTTATTCTTATGACATTTCCTAGCACCCGTGCTCATAAAAATGTATTTGTGTACATATGCATATCTTCCCCTCAATAAACAGAACACCTTGGCACTGCACTATCTGCTTTTAGCTTGATAATGGAAATTATTTTAGTTTTTTGTTTTTATTCTTTCTTATTCAGTGAAAAGGGATGTTTGGAATAGCCAAGTAAAATATAGTTTAAATTTTGAACATTGGGCTGTTAAAAAGTTGGAATTCATGGGGCCAGAGTGGTGGCACAAGCGGGAAGGCCTTGTCTGCACTAGCCTAGTATGGGTCCCAGTTCGACCTCCCAGTGTCCCATATGGTCCCCTACGCCAGAAGCAATTGCTGAGTGCATAGCTAGGAGTAACCCTTGAGTGTCACCTGGTGTGGCCCAAAAATTAAAAAAATTTGTTGAAATTCGAATTTTTCAAGGGTAGGTTTAGTGTTCCTCCTACTCATAATGTGTTTTCTTGCTTGTTTTTCTTTTCCTCTTTATCATTTCCATATTTTACATAGTATTAATTACTATTTCATTTTGAGTTCATTTTTAGACTAGATCACTGGATTGCATATGGTTAAAAACTATTAAATAAAATGCCCATTTAATTTTTTTAAAGCTTTCACCAGAAAATTAACATCTGTTCCTCTTCTGTCATCATTGTATAAAATTATTTGAAAACTCTTCCTCTTGTTAGTACGTAAAGTAATTTTTAAAAATAACAGTGAGTGAAATAAAAGACTTATTTCTTATTATGGGAAAATCCTGCTACCGAAATACTTTCCTTCTATTTTTTATGGAGAGTGTATTTCCAGCCAGAGGATTCAAGTAAACATGAAGAGATTTTATAAGGTTGAGTTCTTATTAGCAGACAAATATTTTTGTTAATAATTTCTAATTCATCTCCAAAATAAGTCCATTTATTGTGCATGTGCGTATCTGGTTTTTGGACCAAACCTGGAAATGTTTAAAGATTACTCCTGGCTCGGTACTCAGGAATCACTCCTCTGATGCTCAGGGGTCCAGATTGATTGTTGGGGCTCAAGCCCTAATTGATCATATGCAATTGTACATGCTGTACTATTCCTTTAGCCCCCAGTACAACATCTTTGGGTTAAATGCTGAAAAAAAAACAGTATTTTTGTTCTAAGCCTTTGCATGATTTTAAAATTACATTAACCCTTATTTTACAATTGTTCTTGCTTTTATGCATTTTAAAATACATAAAAGCTTTACAAAAATTTTAATGTTCTTGATTTTTCTTTGTTGGCAGTTTTCCCAAAGCATACATTTTAAAGTGTACTTATTTATTTAATACGCTTTTAAGTATAAATTAATATGTACATTCTGTATAGACAGAGATACCTATGAAAATTAGTAAACTTGATTCTTTTTATTTTGTTTTATTTTTGTATTGGGGCATCACTTGATGGTGTTCAAGGCTTAAACCTGCCTCTGTGTTTAGATATTACACTTGATAGGGGCTCAGTGACCATATGGGGTTCTGGAGATTGAACCTGAGTTGGCCATGTATGCCAAGAACAGGCCTATCTGCTGTAATGTCTCTCCATCCTCTATAACATGATTTTTAAATCTAAATGGCTTATTGTCTTTGATTGCTTCAGCAATTATGAATTACAATAAAATCCTTAGTACTTTGGGATTTTGAAAAAGAATAATTGCCTAGATTCTAAATTTATATGTTGGAAAATTGATAGAAAGTTAACTTTTTTGATTGGTTGTTTCTTGGTATATATAATGAACACAAAGAATATTTCTGTGGGGCTGGGCGGTGGCGCTAAAGGTAAGGTGCCTGCCTTGCCTTGTGCTAACCTAGGTTGGACCGCGGTTCGATCCCCGGTTCCCCATATGGTCCCCTGTGCCTGCCAGGAGCGACTTCTGAGCGAATAGCCAGAAGTAACCCCTGAGCGTCACTGGGTGTGACCCAAAAACCAAAAAAAAAAAAAAAAAAGAATATTTCTGTACTACAATATGAAAAGTATTGGAGAGCCCATATTTCTTCCCAGCAGCTCAAAGACCATAATGAGTAGGAAGTAGAAAAATGGACATTCATTTTAATACACAAATATACATATGTATAGCAGTTCTTTTAACATCATTTTTATTCATGGTTGTTTTAATGCTCACTGGGGGTTGGGAATCCATTTCTGGCTGGACCCTCTCTGGAACGTATACATTCTTCTCAGGTTTCTTTGCTTTATTTTTCCCAAGATACTTCATTGACTTATTGAGTCAATAGTACTCACAATACATTTATGTTCTTTTCGTATGTGACTGGGGGCGGGGAGACAGAGAGAGACAGAGATAGACAGAGAGAAGGAGATAGTGAGAGGTAGAAATAGGGGGAAAGAGAGGGAGAGGGAAAGAGCAAAAGGGTGGAAAGAGAAAGAAAATGATAACCTGTGACGAAAGTGTGTGCTACCCAGGGTTGATTTCACCTTGTCTACTGAGAACTGAGGTGGGCTCTGGCCACCTTTGTCTTAACAGGAGTAAGCAGGTTAGAAAATACAAAAAGTTGGGGGGCCGGACGGTGACGCTGGAGGTAAAGTGCCTGCGCTAATCTAGGACGAACTGCGGTTCGATCCCCCGGTTCCCCATATGGTCCCCCGTGCCTGCCAGGAGCGACTTCTGAGCGAATAGCCAGGAGTAACCCCTGAGCGTCACCGGGTGTGGCCCAAAAACCAAAAAAAAAAAAAAAAAAAAAAAAAAAAAAAAAAAAAAAAAAAAAAAAAAAAAAAAAAAAAAAAAAAAAAAAAAAAAAAAAAAAAAAAGAAAGAAAATACAAAAAATGAATTCAATATTCTTTGTTTTAGTCTCTGTTTTGATGATTCATTTGTGAATAGAAATATGGGTTCATCACTTGTTCTTGTTTATGTCAATTAGCCTATGATAAAATTGATTGCAGTTTATGCCATTTTGCTTAAAGAGCCAATCTGCATTAACTGAGGATTTATTGTCAGCACACACACATTCACACACAAGCATGCACGTGCAAGTGCATTTATATGCATGTGTACATCTTATATGTACACATTTTTATGTATAGGGGAGAGGCTCTGACTTCATTTGAATGCCACTAGCAGTTGTAATGAAGAATACTTGATGTGAAATAAATTCTGGCAAGTTCAAATAGACCAGTTTGAATCTAAAATAATCTGCAAAGGCTCATTATTTTTCATGACTATTGTAGTTGCTGTAGATTTATAAGCACATGGATCTGAACTATTCAGTTTTATTTCTATTGTTGACCCCAGAGTCCTTACTTGACTTTTCCAAATGCTGTGGAATCTCCATTGTTAAAGCTACTTGTAGATTAAAGAAGAATGAAAAAAATGTATGATAGTCAGCAGTGAAAAATCAAGCATTGTGTTCTTAGAAGTCACCCCTACTATCTTATATGATTTCTTACTTTTTGATTGACATCACATTTTTAGAAGAAGATATATGAAGTACAAAACACTTTATTTCTTATAAATGGTTGTTTTTTTTTTGATGATATGTGTATTATTTTATTTGCTGGTTATTTTTTGGGAGATAATTACTTTTTTTCTGGTATCGGATTTTTGGGTCACACCGGTGGTGCTCAGGAGTTACTCCTTGCTCTGTGTTCAGAAGATGCTCCTGGCAGGCATGGGGGATCATATGGTATGTCAGATTCGAACCACCATCTGTTCAAATCAATTGTGTTCAAGCAAATGCCTACAATTGTGCTATCTCTCTGGCCCCACTTACTCTCTATATTTTCTTTTTTTGG
>PVKC010036974.1:0-13083 GCA_004027635.1 Crocidura indochinensis
AAAAACCAAAAAAAAAAAAAAAAAAGAAGAGACTTTGTGAAAATAAGATTTGAGCTGAATTGAGGGCTAATAGCCATCTGTAAGTTCTTAAAAAAAACAATGAAATTGCATGCACATTAATGCATTTTTGGTGTTACATGCATTGTACATTTATCAAATCCTGAAACAACCCCAAGAGGGAACTCATAAGGTGAAAGTTGGGTGATGGGGCCCGGGAGATAGCATGGAGGTAAGGAGTTTGCCTTTCATGAAAAAGGTCATCGGTTCGAATCCCGGTGCCCCATATGGTCCCCCGTGCCTGCCAGTCGCAATTTCTGAGCATGGAGCCAGGAGTAACCCCTGAGCACTGCTGGGTATGACCCAAAAACCAAAAAAAAAAAAAAAAGAAGAAAAGAAAAGAAAGTTGGGTGATAATGTTGTGCCATATAAATTTGATGATTGAAAAAAAATAGTAGCTAAATACTGCTAAATAGTAGCAGTAGCACTGCTACTCTGGTGTGCAGCGTTGATTGGAGAGAAAACTATCTGTCATGTCAGGAAATACAAGGGAATGCTCTGTACTGCCTACTCAGTTTTACTTCAACCCTAAAACTGCTCAAAAACAATAATGGCTGTTAAATAGAAAAGCAAGAGAGATGGGATTGGTTTTACATTGTTAATTAGAAGGAAGAGCTGGCGGGGGGAGGGGGGCGGTGAGGTGGCACTAGAGGTAAGGTGCCTGCCTTGCAAGCGCTAGCCAAGGAAGGACCGCGGTTCGATCCCCCAGCGTCCCATATGGTCCCCCCCTAGACAGGGGCAATTTCTGAGTGCTTGGCCAGGAGTAACCTCTGAGAATCAAACGGGTGTGGCCCGAAAAACCAAAGGAAAAAAAAAAAAAGGAAAGAAGAGCTGGTATATCAGTAAGAGAGTAAAAAAAGAACAAGGGCTCAAGTGTAAATATGACACATAGTAGCGTGTGGTGAGTCCCATAATTTAAAACTTTAAATATTTAGTAGTTACCTGAAATGAACTGGAATAAAAATTTGACCTTTCATTACTTACCGCTCTTCAATTGAGCTTTTTAGGGTTTACAAAGAAACCTTGTTGAGAATTGTATTGTTTACTAATAAAGTGGTTATATTGTGCAGAGGAAAAATGATTAATTACTCATATACTGCAGCCATAAAATGTGTGTATTTAACAGATTAAACTCATTCCATTGACTAATACTTATGGGATTAAAATTACATTCATTTTTTTATGCAGAATTGGTATTTAAAAGTGCTTCTGCTGTTTATTTGGAATTCTAAATTCATTTTGTACTTGAATGATTTTTTTTTTTTTTTTGGTGATTTGTTTTGGGGCCACACCCAGCACTGCTCAGGGCTCAGAAAATACTCCCGGCTCTGCACTTAAGGATCAAACTCCTGGAGGGATTAGAGGACTATGTGGGATGCTAACCCAGGTTGGCCTTGTGTGAGGCAAATTCCCTACCCACTGTACTATCTCTCCAGCCCCTGAATGTTTTTGTAAACTCTAAATCAAAAGCATTTCTTTTGGGGCCAGCGAGGTGGCACTAGAGGTAAGGTGTCTGCCATGCAAGCACTAGCGTAAGAAGGACCGTGGTTTGATCCCCCGGCGTCCCATATGGTCCCCCCAAGCCAGGGGCAATTTCTGAGCACTTAGTCAGGAGTAACCACTGAGCATCAAATGGGTGTGGCCCGAAACACCAAAACAAAAAAAGCATGTCGTTTTATGCCACTAGCAGTTATTTTTATAAAATATTATGGCCCTTTTCATTTTCTTTAAAATCATTATACTGTTAAAAGTGAGAACAAACTCTTACACTTACTTTAATTAAAGAGCAGTGTAATAAATTCTAGTTCTAATTATTTTACATCCCCAAGTTATTTAAATAGTTGTCTTTAATTACCCACTGAATTTAATTGAGTTGGATCTAATTTGATAAACTCCCTCTCCAGCTGTTAAAATTTAGAGAGCTAACTCCAGGCTGTTATTTACCATTTCTTGGCATAGTAAACCGGAACACAGAATATGGTGAGGCTCTCCCCACTTTCTGTACTTTGACCTCTATACTTTGTTTAGTGATAAACATTATTACTACAGGCAGAGGTCATTTGTGTTGGAACTGGTGTTGTTTCTGGTGATAAATTGCTAGCCAAGAATGTCATTGGAGAGAAGGCTCTGCTTCGTATTAATGCAGGTGGAAAACACAGGCAGCATTATATCTCCTGGTAAAATGTTGCCATCTGGCTGCTGGAAGGCTTTTGTTTTATTTGTTGTTTGTTTATGGAGAAAAGCAATTTTGACCAAATTTAAAGTGAGTAATGTTTATTCCTGTCAGCTCAAGGTATCAGAAAGTGTTTGAAACATAAATCAAAAGCTGTTCTTATAAAGACAAAAATGTTTGCATCATTTCTGATCGTTCCAATAAAATATATGGAACTGGGAGTAAATGTGTCTTTCCCCCTTTTGTCTTTGATAGATATTTTTTTGTCTAACCCTAGTTCTGGGTTTACCATCTAACCACTATTTTGCTGCCTTTTTTTTTTTTTTTTTTTTGAGGGTTGATCCAGTATGTGACAGATACTCTAGTAAACATAAAAATAGTTTAGTAAAACATTATCATAGATCCTTACCTGTCCAAATTAATAAATGAAATACTTCTAACTTCATCTATTTAGAAGTCCTCTGTGGTTCTTTAGAATGTGATTATTGTGGTTAGATATAAACTGTTTGGATGCAAATAACCCATTTCTGACATCTTAAGACTTCTGATAACTTTTTTTGCTAGTATTATCATTTCTTGATGTGATACTTACAAGTTTCCTGCATTATATAAGTTGGAACAAATGCATTTTGTTTTGTTTTTTTGTTTACACCTTGAGGTGCTCAGGAGTTGTTCCTGGCTCTGCGCTTAGTAATCACTCTTAGTGGGCTTGGAGCACATTATGGAATGCTGGGATTGAACCCAGTTCACGAAGCCACTGCAAGGCAAGCACCCTACCTGTAGTACTATCTTTGGCCCCTACATTTTTTTAATTATAATTATATATCAATATTTTTATCGTTTGATGTACAGATCATTGCTTTTATATCATCTAGGAAATCCTTAAAATGCCAATACAAATTTATCTTGTAAATTGAATATGAAGCAGATTGAATATGAAACATGCAGTATGTGACTCCAAAATATGTTGCTAAATAGTTTCAGTTATTTTGATTTCTGTAAGGAAAAATGAGTGATCAGGTGTTCAGTGCCTTTTCACCATTCTTTTGTGCCTGATAAAAACACAGTTGTAGACATGTTAACTAGATGTCAACAGTATCTCAGCATGGGCCTATCATCGTTTAGATGGACAGATTAAGCACTGTGCTGGTTTTGTTTTGGTGGTGGGGCATATGTGTGAGGTGACTGCGTGAGCTGAGTCCAGAAAGCTCAGGGTACCCCTCCCAGAGATTCTTAAACAACTGGGCCAGTCGTACAACTCTAGGGCCCTAGAGTACAAGGATTAACCTGGACACCCAAGAGTGATGCTCAGAAAATCCAGCCTACACTTAGGAATGCTCAAGGGATCAGGTGCTACTGGGGATGGCAATATGCTAGGGATCTCTTACCCTGTACTCACTCCCGCCCCATACATTGTACTGCTGTTCTGCTTCCGCAGTTGCTTACCTTGCCTTGACACAATACCTGTTTGCATAGTGAGGTGGTTATTTCCTCACACAGTTGCCAACCGCAAAGGATTAATGATCCCCATCTCCCACATTTTATTTCCTTGATCTGCCTTGTGAAAAATAGCCTTCAGAAACACCTGTTTTCAGACAGATAACTTTCCTATATCCTTATCGAACCCACTGCTCCTTCTTGGAGTTTTTGACTGGGACTGGGTACTTAGTTCTTGAAGAGTTGGAGTGACTACATGATGTCATTCTCCCCCCTCCTCCTGTGTCTTCAGTGACAGTCATAGGTTCCCATTATTTAATCATGTCCCTTTCCCCTTCCTTGTTATAGAATTACCATAATTCTCTCTTGGCAAATAATCAAGTGGAAAATCCCGAATAATTATGAAACTACAGGAAGAGATTTTCTTTTTTTTTGGTTTTTTTTTTTGTTTTTTTTTTTTGTTTTAGTTTTTGGGCCACACCCGGTGATGCTCAAGGGTTACTCCTGGCTATTCGCTCAAAAGTCGCTCCTGGCAGGCATGGGGGGACCATATGGGGTACCGGGGGATCGAACCGCCGTCCATCCTAGGTTAATGCCACTGCCCGGCCCCAGAAAGAGATTTTCTAATGTTTGTTTTTAGACTAATTTCCTTCTGTAGTTTAAGATGAACTTTTAAAAAAATACCTCTTTAGTTGGAATAATAGGGTTCTATGTTTATCAAGAACCCTCTAAAACGAAGTAAGTTAGCTGTCACAAAGTTTTGTTTGACTTTATGCCATTATTTCTGGAACCTTGCTTTTTATAATAAAATCCCGGTGCTTGAAGTTCCAGGGGTCTTGACCTCAGTGTGGCTTACCTTATTTTCAGCAACCTGCCTCCTTTTGCCCTCTGCTCTGCTCTATAGTTCCCACATTCTCTCTCCCCCCACTAACCTTGGCCGTTTTGCTTATCTTTGTCTCAGCCAGAAATATTTTCTTGTTCTTTGCTTACCCAGATTCTATTCTTCAAGGTGTTTATCCAGTAACAATTTATATCAGTATTTCCTTTAATACCTTCAGCTTCTGGGCCCCCTGACAGTGCCTATATCATTATTTAGTTATTGATCTTCTGGGGTTTATTGGAGTTTTTGAAGCTAGATTTTACATGTTCATGTTTTTTAAAATCACTCTTCCAAAGGTCAATAAAGATCTTGCAAGTAGATATCTTGGGATTTTTTTGTGTTCTTGGTGTGTGGCAAAATTCTCATGGCTGGCCTATGAAAGTATCTGTATTTATCGAACTAATTACTGAGGGGCTGGGATGTAGTTTTAACAGTGAAAATATGGGTGAGGCCCAGAGCTTGAACCCTGGCATGTAAAAAGGGAAGGCACAAAAATAAAAAAAAAAAAAAAAGGAAGGGAAAACAGGAGAGGGGATGGAATGGGAGGGCAGGGAGTAAAAGTCTTAGAAACAATACTTTGGGCCATTAAAGGTCATAGGGTGGATTGACACTTGCCTTGGGTGCAGCCATTCTTGGTTCAATCCCCAGCACTACATATGATCCCCAAGAATTGCCAGGAGAGTTCCCTGACCGCAAGGCTAGGAGTAAGCCCTGTCACAATAGAATGTAACCAAAAAAGCAAATAAAAAAGAACATTTTATATCTGATTGAAATGTTCTGCTAGGTTGCCATTTAAGATAAAAATCTAGCTACCAAGTAAATGAACAAATGGTTTATAAAATAGAATATTTTAGGTGAAACACTCTGAATTGCCTAAAAATGGCTCTATGATCGATCTCTAAGTTTTAGAATGTTAAGTGAGTAGCATTCTCACTTGCTATAACTAGAATTTGAGGTTGTAATTTATTTATTTATTTATTTTTATTTTTTTTTTTTTTTGGTTTTTGGGTCACACCCAGCAGCGCTCAGGGGTTACTCCTGGCTCCATGCTCAGAAATTGCTCCTGGCAGGCACAGGGGACCATATGGGGCACCGGGATTCGAACCGATGACCTTTTGCATGAAAGGCAAATGCCTTACCTCCATGCTATCTCCCGGGCCCCGTGAGAGGTTGTATTTTTAATTGGTATGTAACAATGGAAAGAATCAAACCCAGTGTCTTTCTCATACAAAGCATTCTATTATACCCCACATCCCACATTCTATATTTTATCTTAAATAGTAATAAAATATATTATCCATGTGGATATAATGACTACCTATATTTTAGTGGAGTATGAGAGTATTCTCAATCAGTGTTGGGGGTGTCAGGGACCATTCCCATCACTACTAAGACAGCCAGATACCATGGTTCAATATCCTTAGCTGCAGAATTGCCAAGGTACTGCAGTGCTGGGTACCCAAGTACAAATTACTCAAGTAATTAAACATATCCAGAACTGTGTCCAGTGTGGTACTTGAGGAATGTTGAGGCCCTGTGGATCGAAGCATCAAATCCCATAAGGTATCTCCCTGACCTTACTATCTCCTGTCTTCCTGTGAGATTTAAATATAGGTTGGTCTCTTAGTTGGGTTCATGCATACCTCATTAGTATCAGTTTGCTTTTCACTAAATGAAGCATGCAGGAATGCAGATGGTGGGCCATCGATGTACATTTGGACCACTTGATTAAACTGCAGAAATTTCACCCGGTGAAAGCTTCAGAGCTGTATTTTGTTTCAGAGTGGTGAGAGGCAGATAGTTTCCCACCACGAGTGTACATCCCTGTGTCCTTCCTCTTGTATTTGAGCACTTACTCATCTGAGACGCTAATGGAATAAAACTTTCCAGTTAGCAGGAAGATCAATAATTATTGAATAAGACTAGTGAAGATTTATTGAGCTTCATGCTAGGCTTGGTTTTCTTTTTTATAAGTAGGAAAGACGAGATTTTGTGAAGCAGTAATTGTAGAAAGGCAACTGACTCATTTAAAAGATAGTATTAAAATTTTTTTGTTCAGTCCTTGGGTCCCTAGATGATGTAAATATAGCTGAGCTGAACGTCTCTGAGCCCAGCAATGAGGCTGGACTTACCTTTCTGTCACCTTGGTCATTTCCAGTCCCCTTCCCAGTCCTCTGCTTCACCAAGCAGACCTACATCTGCTCTCTCCATTTGTGTTGAATGAGAACAGAGCCCAAGAACCACAAACCCCATTTCCCACATTCGCATGGAGAAAGGGAAGTGAGGGGAAAATACCTTCCATCATTCATCAAGCTCTGAAGTCTCATTTCATGACACTCAACAGGAAGGCTGTGCTTGCCTTCTTTGCAGAGATACAAGTGATGTGCTGAGGCTCTGGACTTACTTACTCATTGCTCATCTGTTGACACTGTCAGGGGCCTGGAATGTGGGGTGGCCTTGAACCTCTTTGATAAAACTCTCATAGAAAGAGCCGGCGTGGTGGCGCAGAGGTAGGGTGTTTGGCTTGCACGCGGCTAACCTAGGACGGACCGCAGTTCAATCCCCCAGTATTCCATATGGTCCCCCAAGCTAGGAGTGACTTCTGAGCGCATAGCCAGGAGTGACCCCTGAGCGTCACCAGGTGTGACCCATAAACAAACAAAAAAAAGGTTGAAAGAAAAGGGACTGAGCATTAGATAACTATTGTGTGTGTGCCTGGCTCACTATGGATTCTTAGCCAGCCTCTGTCTTCCAGTGACCTTTTGTGATTTAGGCTGTGTCACATCCTGTCACCTGTGTGGAGAAGGCCAGAAATGTTCTCAAGTTCACTCAGCCAGTCAGTAGCAGGACTCAAATTTAAACCCAGGTCTGTTTGGGTCTGGCATCTTTCCTTTTACCATGATGAAGTATGACTGAACCAAAGGGCTTTGGGAAGGAAAAAGGAAGGGAGTAAAATAATGGAACAATGGTCATGATTTATCCCATGGCAGGGCCATATGGTAGAATCCAGACTGTTTATGTAGTAGTGGGAGAGAGGTGACCAGAAAAGTGAGCCCCCCCCCCCACCCCGGCAAGACTGCAAGAATTGCCTGCCTGAGCTCTACAAATTGAGCAAAAGAAAATGGATTTTGAAGAAATTGTTTTGGAGCTAGAGAGATAGTACAAGGGATAAGATGTTGATCTTGCATATGGCCGACTTCTGGCACTACATATGGTCCCCTGTGCCCTGCCAGGACTAATTCCTGAAAACTGCAGGGTGTGGGGGGAAAAAAGTAACACTTAACTGTAGTATATAATTAATTGGATGAGGATATGTAAATAGTAAATGGGGGATTCCCAGATCATCTTTGACCCCAAATTATAGGGAGAAGACAGAGAAGATGAGAAAAGGGAGTTAAGGGGGAGCACGGATCAGGGACCTTGGATATACCTGTGATGTGGGGGAGTAGTATTGCTATATCCAAAGCAGAGACTCAGCACTGTAATCATGAGACCTAAGCTAAGACCACAGTACTTTGACATGTGACTATCAAGGTGGTAGCTAAGGGAGGGATAATTCTAGGTAGAACAGGGTAATTCTGATGGAGGGAACTGGACATTGGTGTTGGAACATTGTGTGCCTAAGACTCATCTATCAGTACCTTTAATTCAATTCCCAAAATTAATTTTAAAAATAAGAAAAATATTGGGGGGCCCGGGAGATAGCATGGAAGTAAGGCGTTTGCCTTTCATGCAAAAGGTCATCGGTTCGAATCCCGGTGTCCCATATGGTCCCCCGTGCCTGCCAGGAGCAATTTCTGAGCATGGAGCCAGGAGTAACCCTGAGCACTGCCGGGTGTGACCCAAAAACCAAAAATAATAATAATAATAATAATAATATTGGGGGCCGGGCGGTGGCGCTGGAGGTAAGGTGCCTGCCTTGCTAACCTAGGACGGACCGCGGTTCGATCCCCCGTTTCCCCATAGGGTCCCCCATGCCTGCCAGGAGCGACTTCTGAGCCAATAGCCAGGAGTAACCCCTGAGCGTCACTGGGTGTGGCCCAAAAACAAAAACAAAAAAAAAAGAAAAGAAAAATATTAATTCATGTTTTCATTTAAGAAAAAAAGATAATGAAAGAAAATTCAGCATATAATTTTTTTATGCTACAGTTCTAACCAGAACAGTAGCCTTAAAGACATTTAGTTTTGTGTTTTAAGTATGAACGCAAGGGTTTCTACCCTTCTCTTAAATCTTAACTCTGGAAAATAAAAGGAAAGATGGAGAAGGGACAAGGGGTGAGAAAGGCAGTATATAATCTTTGACCAAATAGTTTAATGATTTTTAAATTACTTTTATTTTACAAAGTCTAACCTATCAGTTTTATAGGAACATAAAAAAAAAATTTAGAGGGGCCCGGGATATAGCATGGAGGTAGGGCGTTTGCCTTTCATGCAAAAGGTCATCGGTTCGAATCCCGGTGCCCCATAGGGTCCCCCGTGCCTGCCAGGAGCAATTTCTGAGCATGGAGCCAGGAGTAACTCCTGAGCACTGCCGGGTGTGACCCAAAAACCAAAAAAAAAAAAAAAAAAAAAAAAAAAAAAAAAAAATTAGAATCCAAATTTGTCTTTTTATGAGTAGAAATAGTGGGTCCTCTGGAATCCAAATGAATTTTCAGATCTAGATAATTCAGTAGAAAAATTTCTGGTCAACAATAGGTGAACCTAGTAAAAGTCAGATATAGATAAATTGGAATTTAAGTAACCAGATCTCCAGCTTAATTGAAATTTATTTTCCACATTTGAGTTTTCTTTCTTTTTTTTTTTTCCAATTGCGAGGAAATTGAGGGCCTCTTACATAAAAGGCAGGTACTCTACCACTGAACTATGTCTGAGCCATTACATTGAAGTTTCAAGACAATAAAGCAAATAGCAATCTCTCCAGCCCTTTATCAGGAATTATTTAAGTACACCACAACTGTGTCTGATCCTATTAGTCTGTGACCCCACTATCAGGGATTATTTGGAAAAGTCTCTTGTAATGAACATATATTGGGGTTTTCTAATCTCCTTCCTAGTCCTCTGTTGCATAAAATTCATTCAGGAGTCATATTTGTTGTCAGATTTGTGGATATTGCAAATAATCATAAGGAACATTTGTATTAATAAATCAAGCTAAAAAATGAATACATTGGAAGTATAAGTAATATTAATTCTCTCTCAGTTAATTGGAAATAATAAATAGTAGGTTCCTAAAGATCTTACTAATCAAATAAAGCTTTATTTGCTATTTGCTTAAAGTCGCCGTACAAAGAAAACTGTAATCTACATACTGCAAGTCTTTGTAGCCTTCCGTTTATCTTTCTTACTAACTTGTTTTTGAGCAGCTTTAAAAAGAATAATTCGGTAAGAGGAAAGGTTGCTCCATGCACAGTGAGCAACAAAGCTTCAGTTGTGAGACTAGATATGAATCTATAGCATAAATTGCTGCTTAGTGAATACTGGTAATCTGCTTTGGGCACGGGGGTTGAGAGTATGTACAGTGGCATTCTGGAAACTAGTATACTTTCTGGTGTTCTTGTTAAAAAACAGTGTCAGGACCCGTCCACGCTCTACTGGGACTCTGCTTGCTTTGTCCCCCCATTTTAGCATAATATTTCAACCTAAGACAAAACTTTATCAGAAAGCTCTCACTGAGACCTTTGTCTGTTAAAATTTTCATTTGATATCAGCCATTTCTTTTCTGAAATTTTAGAGACCTTTTCTACATATAAGACAAACACAACTCAATTTCATCATTGTGCTGGAAGCAAATTATGTGAAACTGGACAAGAGCCAAGAACCACTGTATTGAGTATTTTTACCAGTCAGTGTGTGATTTTTCCACACTAGCTAATACTAATTGGAAGAGAAACATAAAAATTCAACTTTAGGGCTAGAGTGATAGATCTGGTAAAGAGCTTGCCTTGAATGCAGCCAACCAGGGTTCAATCCCCAGCATCCCCATGTGGTCTCCCAAGTTTACCAGGAGTGATCCCTGAATGGTCCCTTCCTCCCAAAAGAGTTCAGTTTCTCCCACGTAGAGGTCACTTCAGACATTCAGTAATCAGTTTTCAGTATATGTTGAATGCCATTCTAAAATTTGATTTTTCTGAATATAATTCTATTATACCCTTTTATGTTAAAAAAAATCTGAGCAAATAGTTCTCTGTAATGTCCTTATCTAATGTAGTAGATAATAATTATATAATATATCAAGGGATAAGTACTAAAAGGAAAACAGGGTAAGAAATTGTGGGAGTGGGGGTGTCTGGGATGCTATTTTCAACAGGGCAAGGAAGTCTCTAATGTCACATTGGAGCAGAGAAAGGAAGTGAATGGAGTCCCATGTTGATATCTTGACTGCATTGCAGGCACGCTGATATAGATGGATTGAATCAGTCAGGCAAAACGAGTAGAACAGATTTAATAGGAGAAAAAAGTAGTTCAAGTGAAAGCCAAATTGCATTAAACCTTTCAGGCGTTGATGGAGATCTTGGGTTTTATTTAGTTGGTACAGCAACTGTTGAAAGTTTGCTATGAGAAATGATATAACAGGATTTACATTTCAACTCCAGCCACTGAGATAGAGATTGGAGATGAGTGGTCATATCAGTTAGACTAGTTAATAGGATATTGCAGTCACACAAGGAAGAGATACTTAGAAAGTTAGTGGCAAAATAAGGTTTTTTGTTTGTTTGTTTGTTTAAAGCTAGAGCTAAAATAATGGACTGGAATATAAGTGGTGATAGGAAAGAAGTTAGGAATGACCCCTAGGGAACAGAGAGATAGCATGGAGGTAAGGCGCTTGCCTTGCATGCGGACGGATGGCGATTCAAATCCCGGCATCCCATATGGCCCCCCCTGAGCCTGCCAGGAGCGATTTCTGAGCATAGAGCCAGGAGTAACCCCTGAGCGCTGCTGGGTGTGACCCAAAAAACAAAAAACAAAACAAAGAAATATGACCCCTAGGGGACTGGAACATTTGGTACAGCAGTAGGGAGTTTGCTTTGCATGGGGCCGATCTGGGATGGACAAGGGTTCAATTCCTAGCATCCCATATGGTGCTCCAAGCCTGCCAGGAGCGATTTCTGATAGTAGAGCCAGGAGATACTCCTGAGTGTCACCAGGTGTAGCCCAACCACTCCTTCCCCCAATAAAAGAATGAAAGAATGACCCCTAGGACTTTGGGCCTGGTCAACCAGGAGAATGAAATTGCTTTAATGGCAAAGACTATCAGTGAAGCAGGTTTTGTGACAAAATTTTTATTTCTCTGGAAACATTAGCAAACAATCCTTTAACTATCCTTTGAAATTGTATCAAATAAAAAAATTATAGATAGAAAAATTTACCAGGACCTGGAGAATTTTCTTCTATAGCCAGAGAGCGTCCCTTTGCTCCTTTTTTTCACATGCATTTCCTATGGTCTCTTTTATAATCTTTGATACTGAGTCTTTTTCAAAAACCTTAGTGTATTATTCTACTTAGTTTTAATTTTAGAATTTATTTTTTTTACTTCCTAACACATGAGCTTTGTAAGAGCCAATATCAGAAAACTTAGATACCCATCATCTTTCCTTATGGTGAATCCAATTTAAATTTAACATGGTCAAATTCCACTTGGTGGGAATTCACGTGTTGAAAAAATTTAACTAAAAATTTCATTGGATTTTGCATATGTCCTTTCTTTGTATACCTCCGTGGAGACAGGGTTTCTAACATATTCATTCTTGAAGTTGGAATGATAATGCAGTGCATAGAAAGGTAGCCTTGCATGTAGTTAACTCTGGTTTGATCCTCTGTATCCCATATGAATGCCCAAACTCTACCATGAGTGTGTCCCCTGAGTACAGAACCAGGGGTAAGCCCTGAACAACACTGGTTGTCACACAGCCTCTCCCCACAGAAGAAAAACGGATTCATCCTTGTGTTTCCTGAATTAAACTCTGTACCTCAAAGAAAAGTCAATAGCAGATGTAAAACAGGTGACTTTTCCAAATAAGTTTGAAGAAACTAAATGTCTGTTACTTGTATCTCATTTGTATAGCTCCTGACAGCTACACAGTGCATGAAAAGAAACCTGCTGCTTCGAACCAGCCCTCCTCTGCGACTTCAGGACAAAATAGCACTCACTCAGGCAATAGACCAGGTATGATACTCGGCTTTTGCTGTAGGATGGGGAGAAAGGTTGTTCAGCAGTCTTTAAGCCAAGTTTGACTTTTTGGATATCCTGGTACCTGACAAAGCACAGAATCCTGCTGGCCTAAGAGAACCTCTCGAAGTCTTGATTCACTCTTTTTTTTAAAACGACTGTTCAAACATATGCCTGTGTACCTCTCATGATAGCTCTATCAGCGAGATGGGTTATACAGATGTGTTGCTTAGTCTCAAACAAGGGAACAATTTTACTTTCTTTTTGAACTTGCAGGCACAACACAGATCTATATGCTCAGAATTATAGTATGTCTCACTTATTACTTTTTCAAAAATCATTTAAAGACATTTTGACGGGGCCCGGGAG
>PVKC010036975.1:0-13090 GCA_004027635.1 Crocidura indochinensis
AGAAAGCACTTCAGTTTGGCAAATAAACAAGCTACTTAAATGGCGTCTTTCATTTTCTCATCCCAGACTTCAACCTATTTAGGTTACCTTGCAAGCCTTGAGAAGAATTTCCTAAGATCATATTGGCCCCAAATGGACTATAATCTAAAGTACATTAAGATACAAGAGTGTTCTAATATTAGAATTTCTTCAATCCCCAGAAACATATATGGTTCCAGAGTGCAGAATTAGAGGTCTAAAACAAACAAACAAACAAAACAGCAAAAAAAAAAATTTTGATTTTTTTTTTTTTACCTCAGGAAATAAAGATTCACATTCTTTTTTTTCTTTAGGCTCTGAAAAAAGCTGACAAACAAATTTTAGAGCCCCTGATGAAGCTTGAAGTTACAGTAGCTGGAGATTACCTCAGCCCTGTCCTGGCAGATTTGGCACAGAGAAGAGGGAACATTCAGGAAATCCAGACACGACAGGACAACAAAGTTGTGACTGGATTTGTTCCTTTAGCAGAAATTATGGTAAGTACTTGTGACTGAAAAATACATGTTCAGTTTTAATATCAGGGATTTACTTACAAATAAAACAGTAACTACTCAAAGAAGCATCGATGATTTTAGGTGGCACAGTACATTTCAACCACAGAACTGTCAGGACTTAGGAGTATTAAAGGTGGAGAACATACAGGGGATCACATTAGTGTGGGGGCTGGTTTCCATTTTTCCATCAGGGATGACTTCGCTGTGCTGATATGACCAGCCCCTATTTCCTTCCAAGCATTTCTCCTGATTCTGTTGTTGTCCATTTAGAGGCCAGAGTTGTACTCCCAGTAGCCTCATCTAACACAGGATAGCACCAAGTACAGCAGATTTGGGAAGGGCCAGGGAACACCCTAAAACACACCCACACTACTATTTTCTATGCTCCTCCTCATTCCTATGAATATTTTCCTTGAAAAATATGAGTGGAATGATGAGTTTGAAGACAGTGACATGGTTAAATGATAACATCTTTCCTGATAACAGTCAAAAGATAAGTAGTATAATGAGAAATATGACAAAATATTTGATGGGCTAATAGACTTAACTTGTTTATCAGGGTTATTCAACTGTGCTTCGGACACTCACCTCAGGTTCAGCTGCTTTTGCCTTAGAACTGTCTAATTACCAGGCCATGAATCCTCAAGAGCAAAGTGCACTGCTCAACCAGAGAAGCGGCTTGAGCTAATATCTTAGTTCCTTGTGAATGGAAAGAAATTCAGAAGCACCTGCGTGTTACATTTTGAGTAAGAAAAAATTTTATTGCTTTGTTGATTAGACAAAGTTATTACTATTGGGTTCATTCAAAGAACTGGATAAAAAAAATATAACAGCATAACTTAAACATTTAGAGTGGGATTATTTGTTCTGTTTTCTATAGCAGCGTTAAAAATCATTGTATCTGAATTATATTGTCTCTATGGAATTGATATTATTGGTAAATAAAGATGCAATCCCATGAGTGATATCAGAGATTGATTTTTTTAATCTCATAAAAAGAAACTAAGAAAATTTATGAAATAGATGAAATTTTAATCTTTCACTATGCTTATATTCAAAAGTACATGATATCAAATGAAACTGATTGTTGAGCCCGGAGAGATAGCACAGCGGTGTTTGCCTTGCAAGCAGCCGATCCAGGACCAAAGGTTTGAATCCTGGTGTCCCATATGGTCCCCCATGCTTGCCAGGAGCTATTTCTTTTTTTTTTGTTGTTGTTTGTTTTTTTGTTTTTGTTTTTTTGTTTGTTTGTTTGTTTTTGGGTCACACCCGGCAGTGCTCAGGGGTTATTCCTGGCTCCATGCTCAGAAATTGCTCCTGGCAGGCATGGGGGACCATATGGGGCACCGGGATTCGAACTGATGACCTTTTGCATGAAGGGCAAACGCCTCATCTCCATGCTATCTCCGTGCCCCCGCCAGGAGCTATTTCTGACCAGACAGCCAGGAGTATCCCCTGAGCACTGCCGGGTGTGGCCCCCCCTAAAAAAAACAAACAAAAAAAAGAAACAGATTCTAGTAGAGATTGCTGTCAGTTTTATTTTCATATTCTTATTTAATTTCTTATTTTTACTCATTGAGCTGATGATCACAATAACCAACAGAAAGAGGTTGTGCAGCTATTCCACGTCTGAAAGAATAAGAGAAACGAGTAATGGAGTTAAAAAGGTAGATAGATATCTATCTCTATATCTTCATATTTAAAGTACTGAACCATAGCACAGAAGAGATTCAGTGAAGAATTTTAAGATGTCTAGGCTTCTATTATATAAAAATCTGTTTTATAAACATTCATTTTTATATAATTAAAACACATCAAAATATAATTTATCCACAAAATAAAAGATTGTTCTTGATTTTAGTTGAGGTTTGTCATACAGTGTTCCAACACCCATCCCTTCACTTTAAATTGCCAATTTTTGTCCAGAGAAATCTTTATTCATAGATGTTTTTTCTATTAATAGCAAGAACCAAAATGCCCAAAAAGCTTGCCCATATTAAAGGAATAGATTAAACATAATCTTAATTTTTTAATGCCTTGCTTGAAATACACATATTTGTTCTACCTGATCATTCTGCATCGGTGAATTTTCAGTCTGTCATAGGCATCCTGTAGATCAGAAACGTCTTTTTCACTCCACAGTCTCTCACCAACTGCACTTGCCCAAGGCCTAAAATTAAAACCACACATTCCCAAAGAAGTGTGAATTCATATATTCTCAGGGAAACTTCTAAGTCATATGCCTACAGAAAATTCTGGTGCTTTTCTACTTGGATAGAAAAAGAAAGCTAAGACCCCCTAAGTTTAGTTATTATTAAGCATGTACCATAATTTTGGCGTGAGGTTAGTTCCATCCACATATTCTCCCCATAGACATGCTTCTCCACCAATGACAAGTTGTTTCTGTTTTGGAGAACCTACATAAAAAGTCATTGAATTGATGTCAGTTAAGTAGCAGAGGTTCAAGATTTTTATATAGAGACGAGTGTGATTTCTTCTATAGTCACCGTTGGACAATATTTCTCCCCTGGAGCCAGCAGGATCTAAGTGAGGATGTTCATGGCTACAGCATGAACATCTGGAGATAGATTTGCTTGAATTTCCTAGAAAATGGGAAGAAGTTTCAGTCTTTGAACTGTGAGCAGATCTTCCTCAAGAACTGTAAGATGGATTCTTGTCACATAATCCTCTTGTGGCTACTGTTTGTCACTGATGACTTGAAGGATTCCTCACCAACCATGGTTTGTCCTATAGTCTCTCTTTTCTTGTTGAGCTCTATTCTTCCATGTTTTTCATCTTAGAAGTTCCTAGATAGTATGGGTTGTACCCTTGCCCCACAAAGTTTAAAATAATACTGAGTCAGTACTTTCTACATACACCAAGGATTAAATTGAAAGGTTACTAGATATAATATAATGCCTTGGCAAAATTTCATTGAGGTGGGATAAGGGAAGAAAGAAAACTAAAACTTCAAGGTAATGAATGTTATTTCACCTACCATAAAAATCAAGAGGCTCCACTTCATAATACTTTGTCCAGTCATCTCCATAACTGATTTCATCTAAGTACCAAGGACTAGAAAGGATCACCTGGAAGCCAGCTGCAGTGACATTAGCTTCATGAATGGAATATTGCTCTATTTTTCCTATTTGAACCACTGTTCCTGGCTGAAGCTATGAAGTTACAAATTAATATTAGGTCTAGTAAAATAAAATATAATTCAGAATAATTTACTATATATGAATCTTCACTTTTACCTTTTTCCCTTTTCCTCTAAGTTATTTCCAGTGATAAGAAAAATATATGGATAAGATGATTGCCTTACAGATGACCTAAAGTTGATCCCTATTATCACATATGGTCACCCAACACCACCAGGAGTGACCCCTGAGTACAGATCTAGGAGTAAGCCCTGAGCATTTCATGCGTGGCCAAAAAATAAAACAACAACAATTCCCCCCCCCCCCAAAGTGTTATTCCTAACTGTTATTCATTTTAGGGACTTAAACTTAGAAAGCCATCAGCCTTACTAATTTTTAACTTTGCCAACATGACACTAGAGATGAACAAAAAGGGATTGGTGTATGTTTAACATAGTAATGTGTACCTTTGGGAACTCAGAAAATATCTACCTTTTGGGAAAACTGATAGAAGTAGCTAGATAAACAAATTTTAGTTGCCACAAGAAAAATAAAGAATTCTTGTCATATCAGAGATAAATGCCATGTAACATTAAAAATGTACATGATCATTTATTTATAACAAAACTACCTTGATAATAAAAAGGAGATCAATTTATTTTGTTTTCTCATTTTGGCTCATGAAGTTTATTGTGCAGTTTAAGTAGATGATGTTCAGTCCCTCTCCAGTATCCAAGTATCCCTGACCTATATACCACTTACTATTCCAGTTACTTCTATGTTTATTTGCGTCCATTGTACTTTATCCTGATCCAGTTCCTTTGCAGTTTTTGGTTTATTATATGCTCAGGTCTGAAGTCTGCCTGGAGCCCTATAATCTCTGTCTTCTGCTCCACAACCTGTTGTTGTGTAATTTGATTACCTCTCAGGACCATAGTCCCGCAGCTACTGTCCCCTCAGCTTTGGTTCTAGATTAGAGCCTTTACCATGTGCATGTGAGTGATAACTGCCAAACCCTGCAGTGACTGAACGTAGGTGAAGGGGCAAAGAGAACTCATTCACACTTAGTTATTCAGCTGTTCTGGGAAAGGAACTTATTTCAATTTGTGATAAATAATGACATTAAAGAGTGAACTAAATAAGGGAAAGGAGGTGAAAAAAAATAAGGGAAAGGAAATAGGTAGCATTATTTCTGACAAGTTTACAGCTTTTACCTAACAAGTACTCAAGGATATGAAAGGTAATTTCCCATAATTGACTAAATTGTTGAAAGAAGCTTAGGTTCCTACTATCCAACATGCTGTAACATTAATTTTCTTGTGTTATCTAGATCCAGTAAATTTCTCACCTTATCTTCTTTATCAAAAGCATCATGCCAGACTATGGCTCCTTTTCTTATATTTGAAACAATGTCCAAAAGCCTGCCAATCGAGAAAGGATCAATTATTTCAGGTGGCCTGATTAACGCTATATCTAAAGGACATGTTTTTTTTTTTTTTGTCAAGAATTCGGAAAAATGACTTTTGCTGAAACATTTGAAGTGGGTGGGGGCCAATAACTCATGTGACACAGAACTTGATTCAGTAGAAAAACTCTTGCTGAATAAATGAGCTGCATATACCATTCACACAGAAACATGGAAGTCTGAAAATCAGCAACCTCTGCTAATTCCATGGCAGAAAGTATAATCTAACTTGTGATGGTACCTCAATGACATTCAACACTTACCACACATAGTCCAAAACATTTCTTGATGGTTAAACAATGCCAGGAAATGGGCCAGAGCTATAGTACAGATGATAGAGTATTTGACTTGCACATGGCTGACCAGGGGTTGATTCCAGGCATCCCATATTGTTCCCCAAGCACAGCCAGAAATGACCCTGAGCTAGAGCCAGGAGTAACCCTTGAGTACATCCAGGTATAACCCCTGCTCCCCCCGCCCCCAAAAAAGCAATGCTAAGGAAATGCTGGTGATTTGTCATGGTAGCAGAGATGTTTGAGGTTGTGGGTCCTACCTATAGCATCAGGAAGAAAATAAAAACCGCAAGTTTTTCATAAAATTAAAGAAATTAAGATTAAGGAATTTGTATAAATAGTATGTCAACTCTGCTGGGACATAATGCTGCATTATGCAATAATGGAACCATTTTTATCTCCATTTTTTAGTTTGTACCCACTAGCCTCCTCCTGCCTGCTGGGCACTTAAATTGTAATAAATGTGACTGAAACTGAAAGCACGTTTTCTCCTTTTTTTCATTCTACTTTCCATACCAACAGTCAAAGTGGAAACTCTTCCAGATCAAAAAAGTATTAATCAGAGAGGAAGCAGGATGAGGGAGTGTAAAATAGGGAGAAGGATCAGTTGAGGGAAGCTAATCTATTGGAGTTGAACAAAATGTAGTCTACATAGACAATGCTGCAGACCATTGTTAACAGGGTAAAATAATAATTAGAGTCATGGGGCTGGAGCAATTAATACAGTGGGCAGAGCATTTGCCTTGCACACAACAGACGTGGATTTGAACCCCAGAATCTTCTATGGTCCCCAAGCTTGCCAAGAGATATCACTGAGTGAAGAGCAAGGAGTAAACCCTGAGCACCAGGGTAACTGGCCCCCAAACAAACAATAAATATAGTCACATGGTTGTGATCCCCTACTGTTTAATCCTGAAACAAAGTATTAGAAATGCTCCAGGGTGGGGCATTTGTCTTTCAAGCAGCCGACCCAGGACGAATGGTGGTTCGAATTCCTGCATCCCATATATGGTCCCTGCCAGGAGCGATTTCTGAGCAGAGAAAAGAAATGCTTCTGGAAATAATGGGGAAGGAATCCCAACACTGGTGGTAAGGTGAGTATGGTGGTATAGTAGTATAGTAAGGGAGATACTTAGAGTAACCAGTGCTAGAGCTGAGTTATTAGAACTGCTTTCCCATTACTGGGCAGTTGATGCCAAAGACTTTTTTATTTTACTGCAATATTCAGTGAAATCAAGCAATGGTTACTGCTTTCTTTGTAAATTTTCATTGACACTTTCTACTACTATCAGCACTGGCAAGGGATGGAAAGAAAATGAGAAAAACCAAATAGTATTAAATAATGGTTTTCTTTTCTAGAAGGCACTGAAAGAAAAATAGAAGCAGGTATTCAAGTAACTTACTTTTTAATATAGAAAGACTTTAGTGCTTTTAAATTATTTGCTAAGCCCATGGTTTTCATGAAAGCTTGAATTCCTCGATTGATCTGCCTACAACAAAACCATTAAAATTACATTTGAAAGTTGGACATTCCTCATTTGTAAAAGCAGAAAATAACCTGGATATCAGTCATGCATACCGAAAACTATTACATTTGTATAGACTAAAAGAAGTGTAAAAACAAGCATTTTGGAAACATGTTGTGAACTATTTCTTTTTTTGGTTTTTTGGGGGATCACTCCCAGTAGTGCTCAGGAATTACTCCTGGCTCTACTCAGAAATCACTCCTGGCAGGCTCAGGGGACCATATGGGAATCGAACCCAAGTCTGTCCTGGGTCAGCATCATGCAAGGCAAATGCCCTACAGCTGTGCTATCTCTCTGACCTGAATTATTAATTCTTATAATAGGGCTAGAGTGTTAGCAGAAGCCAGGATGGACAGCTCGATGGCCCTGTGTCCCATAATGGTCCCCCAAGCCAGGAGTGATTTCTGAGCGCATAGCCAGGAATAACCCCTGAGTGTCACTGGGGGTGGCCGAAAAAAATAGGGGTAGAGAATCAGTACAGGGATTTAGGTCTTTGCCTAGCATATAACTGACTCTGGTTCAATTCGTGATGCTAAAAATATATGGTCCCCAATCACTGCCAGGTGTAACCTCTGAGCCCAGAGCAAAACTGGGTGTTCACAACATCCATAACTGTTAATAACCATATATTTTACTACCTGTATATATGTTCTGAGAAGATATATTACCTCCCAAATACCCAAATTGCCAAATAAACTTTGCAAGTAAAAAGATGTTCTATTCTGTTCCATTGGAGACAGATTTGAAATTTCTACTTCGATATGGGATATAAATAAACTATGAAATTAAGGCTGTTTTAAAGATTACCATACCAACAATGGAATGCTATTTCATCTCCTCCCAAGTGAATAAATTTATCTGGAAACACTTTGCTAATTTCTTCAAGAAAATTAGACATGAAGATATAAGTTGAATGTGGGACAGGATTTACAGGGCCAAAAGGCTCATTTGGCATCTTTGGATTATAGCATGGAGTTAGAAGACCTTTTTGACCTGCAAGAAAACAAAGATTCCTTTCTAAAAATTATATTTTTACTTCAAACACATAGTGTTGTACATGGACTATACCAGCTTCTATGGGTGAAGTTTTATTTATTGCATAGAAAAATAAGCATATTTACTAAAATATTATCTTTCCTTCCAAATAAGAAGAGGGCAAATTCTTTCTGGACTTCTATTCCTATCCCTCACCATTTCCATTTCCATGAGCCTCTCTGAAATTATCTGAGCCCAAGATATTTTCTCACAAAAACAGATATCCTGGGCCTGGAGAGATAGCACAGCGGTGTTTGCCTTGCAAGCAGCCCATACAGGACCTAAGGTGGTTGGTTCGAATCCCAGTGTTCCATATGGTCCCCTGTGCCTGCCAGGCGCTATTTCTGAGCAGATAGCCAGGAGTAACCCCTGAGCACCGCCAGGTGTGGCCCAAAAAAACCAAAATTTTATGTGAAAAATGCTGGATGAGTTTTCTCTTATGTGAAATATAAAGACAAGGGCAGGAATAAACAATTCCAAGTGAAAACAGTAAGTGGGACATAATAAGTGAGACTTGGAATGTAGGAAACTACAAAGTAAGGTGGCAGTGAGACTGGTGACAATGGTAACAAGAAGGGATTAGTGAACTGAATATATAAGACAATGATTTCAACACTACTGTAAACTTTGATAATTCAATCAAATAAAAAGAAAAGGTCAGAGAATATGATTCTAAAAGTTCCTGTAGCTTCTGATTTCATATTCTGACTAGGTTACTAGGAAAGGAGAATACAATTCTTACTTTACCTCCAAATCTTTCCTGATTGTACACTAAGTACAGACAATAGAAAAGTTATTGGGCCAGAAAGCAGGAAGAAAATTTTCAGGAAGAATCAACGGTCAAAAACTTAAAGAGAAACTTCCAGAGCTAAAGAATATATGATCAAATCCTTCATACTCGAAGAGGACCAATAAAAATAGACCCGAGAAAAAATACCCCAAGACACATCCTAGTCACAATGATGAATCACACAGATAGAGACAGAATTCTGAAAACAGCAGGATCAAAAAGGGAAATTACGGGGCCCGGGAGATAGCATGGAGGTAAGGCGTTTGCCTTTCATGCAAAAGGTCATCGGTTCGAATCCCGGTGCCCCATATGGTCCCCCGTGCCTGCCAGGAGCAATTTCTGAGCATGGAGCCAGGAGTAACCCTTGAGCACTGCCGGGTGTGACCCAAAAACAAAAAAAAAAAAAAAAAAAAAAAAAAAAAAAAAAAAAAGGGAAATTACATTCAAGGGAGCATCCTTGAGATTTACAGCAGAACTGTCACCAGAAACACTCAAGACCAGAAAACAGTGGTGGGATATTGTGACAAGACTGAATGAAATGAATGCTTCACCTAGAATACTATACCCAGCAAAACGCACTTTCTGGTTTGACGGAAGAATACATGGTATCACAGAAAAAAACAGTTCAGAAACTTTACAGACTGAAAACTAGTCTTAAGAGAAAAACTGAAAGACATAATTTAAGACAAGACTAACCAAAAGACACACCAAATTTCGATATTAAGATGGCATCAAATCCCAGACAGTTCTTTCTCTCAATGTCAATGGACTAAATGCACCAGTTAAGAGACACAGAGTGGCTAAATGGATCAAAAAACTCAATCCAACTTTCTAGCTGTCTACAAGAAACACACCTGAATAGTCAGAACAAGCATAGACTCAACATAAAAGGCTGGAGGAAAATTATCCAAGCAAATAACACCCATAAAAAAGCTGTAGTGGCCATACTAATATCAGATAATGCAAACTTTATACTTAGGAAGGTTGTAGGGGACAAAGATGAACATTAATCAAGAGATATGTAGAGCAGGAAGAAATCAGTCTTCTAAACATATATGCACCAAATGAGGGTCCCGCAAAGTATTTAATACAATTGTTGACAAAGCTGAAAAATAACATCAATAACAACACAATAATTGTGGGGGACCTCAACATGGCTTTGTCAACATTGGATAGGTCAACCAGACTGAAACCCAACAAGAATATACTGAACCTGAGGAGAGAAATGGAAGAAAGAGGCCTAGTGGATATATATAGGACACTCCATCCCCAGATACCTGGATACACATTCTTCTCCAATGTACATGGGACATTCTCCAGGATAGACTACATGCTGGCACATAAAACATATCTCCATAATATCAAGAGGATAGAAATCTTGCAGGCTACCTTTGCTGATCACAAGGCTCTGAAATTATCTGTGAATTCCAAAGGAACACAAGAAAAACTTTAACACCTGGAAGTTAAACAGCCTCATACTGAATAACCAATGGGTCTGAGATGAAATAAAATAGGAAATCAAAAGGTTCCTGGAAACAAATGATAATGAAGACACAAACTATCAGAACTTATGGGACACAGCAAAAGCAGTACTGAGAGGAAAATTTTATAGCTTTGCCAGCACACATCAGGAAGGAAGAAGGGGCTTACCTGAGTAGCTTAATGATGCAGCTCATAGAACTAGAAAGTGGTCAACAAAAGGAAAGGACCCAAAAATAGGGAGGCAGAAGGAAATAACAAAGCTGAGAGCAGAAATCAATGAAGTGGAAACCCAAAAAACAATCCAAAAAATCAAGGAAAGCATAAGTTGGTTCTTTGAAAAAATAAACAAGATTGACAGACCACTGGCAAAACTAACAAAGAAAGAGAAAAACTTGATGACTCATACTAGGAATGAAAAAGGAGAGATCACTACTGATATGGCAGAGATTCAAGGATAATCAGAAACTACTTAGAGAAGTTCTATGCCACTAAAAATGAGAACCTGGAAGAAATTGATAAATTCTTGGACTCTTATAATCTTCCACAGTTGAAGGAAGAGGATGTAGCATATCTAAACACCCCCATCACTATTGATGAAATTGAAACGGTAATCAAATGTCTGCCCAAAAACAAAAACCCAGGCCCAGATGGATTCACTAATGAATTCTTTCAAACTTTCCAAGAGGACTAATAACAATCCTGGCAAGACTCATGAAATAGAAAAAACGGAAACACTTAAATACCTTTTATGAAGCCAGAATCACCGTGATACCTAAACCAGACAGAGATGCTACGAAAAAAGAAAATTACAGACCAATATCGCTGATGAATGCAGATATAAATATCCTCAACAAAATCCTGGCAAATAGGATTCAATGCCTCATTAATAAGATCATCCATGGGGGCCGGGCGGTAGCACTAGAGGTAAGGTGCCTGCGCTAACCTAGGACGGACTTCGGTTTGATCCCCTGGTTCCCCATATGGTCCCCCGTGCCTGCCAGGAGCGACTTCTGAGCTAATAGCCAGGAGTAACCCCTGAGGCATCACCGGGTGTGGCCCCCCCTCAAAAAAAAAGGAAAAAAAAAAGAAGATCATCCACTACGATAAAGTAGGTTTCATCCCAGGAATGCAAGGATGGTTTAACATCTGTAAATCTATCAACATAATACACAACATCAACAACAAGAAAAATAAAGATCACATGATCAAATCAATAGATGCAGAGAAAACATTTGATAAGGTTCAACACCCATTTTTTATCAAAACTCTCAGCAAGATGGGAATGGAAGGAACCTTTCTCAATGTAGTTAAGGCCATCTACCACAAGCCAGTGGCAAATATTATCCTCAATGGAGAAAAACTAAAAGCCTTTCCTCTAAATTCTGGCACAAGAAAAGGCTGTCCTCTCTCACCACTCCTATTCAACATAGCACTGGAAGTACTCACTATAGTGATTAGGCAAGAAAAAGATATCAAGGGAATCCAGATAGGAAAGGAAGAAGTCAAGCTCTCGCTTTTTGCAGATGACATGATACTCTACTTAGAAAACCCTAAAGACTCTACCAAAAAGCTTCTAGAAACAATAGACTCATATAGCAAGGTGGCAGGCTACAAAATTAACATACAAAAATCAATGGCCTTCCTATACACCAATAGTAATAAGGAAGAAATGGACATTAAGAAAACAACCCCATTCACAATAGTGCCACACAAACTCAAATATCTTGGAATCAATTTGATTAGAAATGTGAAAGACCTATACAAAGAAAACTATAAAACTCTGCTCCAGGAAATAAGAGAGGATACGCGGAAATGGAAACACATACCCTGCTCATGGATGGGCAGGATTAACATCATCAAAATGGCAATACTCCCGAAGGCATTATCAGATTTAATGCGATCCCTCTAAAGATACCCACGACATTCTTTAAAGAAGTGGATCAGGCACTTTTGAAATTCATTTGGAACAATAAACACCATAGAATAGCGAAAGCAATCACTGGGGAAAAGAACTTTAAACTTTACTACAAAGCAATAGTTATCAAAACAGCATGGTATTGGAATAAGGGCAGGCCCTCAGATCAGTGGAATAGGCTTGAATACTCAGAAAATGTTCCCCAGATATGCAGTCACATAATTTTTGATAAAGGAGCAAAAAATCCTAAATTTATAAAGAAAGCCTCTTCAACAAGTGGTGTTGGCACAACTGGCTAGCCACTTGCAAAAAATTGAACTTAGACCCCACCTAACATCATGTATGAAGGTAAAATCCAAATGGATGAAAGATCTTGATATCAGACCCGAAACCATAAGATATATAGAACAACACGTAGGCAAAACACTCCAGGACATTGAGACTACAGGCATATTCAAGGAGGAAAATGCATCTCCAAGCAGGTGAAAGCAGAGATTAACAGATGGGTATATATTAAGCTGTGAAGCTTCTACACCTCAAAGGGAATAGCGCCCAGGATACAAGAGCCACCCACTGAGTGGGAGAAACTATTCACCCAATACCCATCTGATAAGGGATTAATCTCCAAAATATACAAGGCACTGACAGAACTTTACAAGATAAAAACATCTAATCCCATCAAAATGTGGGGAGAAGAAATGGACAGAAACTTTGACAAAGAAGAAATACAAATGGCCAAAGACACATTAAAAAATGCTCCACATCACTAATCATCAGGGAGATGCAAATCAAAACAACTATGAGGTACCACCTCACACCACAGAAAATGGCACACATCACAAAGAATGAGAACAAACAGTGTTGGCAGGGATGTGGAGAGAAAGGAATTCTTTTTTTTTTAATTTTTTTTT
>PVKC010036976.1:0-13121 GCA_004027635.1 Crocidura indochinensis
CAAAAAAAAAAAAGAAAAAAATTACAAAAAAAAAAGAAAAAAACATATAACCTCATCAAAAAATGGGGAGAAGAAATGAACAGACACTTTCTCTAAGAAGAAATACAAATGGCCAAAAGGCACATGAAAAACTGCTCCACATCACTAATCATCAGGAAGATGTAAACCAAAACTACAATGAGGTACAATCTCACACCACAGAGACTGTCACGCATCACAAATAACAAGTACAATCAGTGCTGGCGGGGATGTGGGGAGAAAGCAACTCTCATTCATAGCTGGTGGGAATGCCGTCTAGTCCAGCCCTTATGGAAAACAATATGAAGATTCTTCAAATACCTGGAAATTGAGCTCCCATTTGACCCAGCTATACCACTCCTAGGAATATATCCCTGGAACACAAAAATCAAATACAAAAATCCCTTCCTCGAACCTATATTCATCGCAGCACTATTTACAATAGCCTGACTCTAGAAACAACCAAGATGCCCTTCAACAAATGAATGGCTAAAGAAACGATGGTACATATACACAATAGAATATTATGCAGTCATCAGGAGAGATAAAGTCATGTAATTTTCCTATACATGGATGTACATGTAACATATTATGCTGAGTGAAACTAGTCAGAGGGAGAGAGACACACACAGAATAGACTCACTCATCTATAGATGAGTCTCAACCCATCTATGGGTCTTAAGAAAAATTAAAAACACTGAAGTACTTCCCAGAGATGAGGGCCTGAAGGACCAGCTCAAGATATGAAGCTCACCACAAAGAATGGTGAGCACAGTTAAGGAAATAACTACATTGAGAACTATCATAACAGTGTCAGTGAGTGAGGGATGTAGAAAGCCTGTCTCAAATACAGGCAGGGGTTGGGGCGGGAAGAGATAGGGGCATTAGTGATGGGAAGGTTGCACGGTGAATGGGGGTGTTCTTGCTATGACTGAAACCCAACTACAATTATGTTTGTAATCACGGTGTTTAAATAAAGAAATTATTTTTAAAAATGGTGAGGTTAAAAATTAATCACTCCACCCCAAAAAGAACCCCACAAAGACCCTAATTTGGGGGGAAGCATTTTCACTGTGATTGCAGTGCTTATAATAGCCAGGTTGTGGAAACAACTCAAAGGTTGACAGATACATGAATAAAAATACAATAAAACAGTAAAATACTATGCAGCAATATAAAATGATGATCAGCAAAAGTTCTCAGAGGAATAACAAATACTGAATGATTCCTTTTATCTGTGAAATAGAGATAAAACAAGGGAATAGTATCAAACAGTGAAAAATCCTTGACTTTTAATTACAAAACTGTTATCTAGTCAGAGTGGGGGAAGACATAGCAAAAAGAAAAACTGGATGAGAGGTGACATGGGGACTGTAGTGGAGCACTGTGAGCCCTTTGGTGGTGCTGAATGTGCAGTAACTTAATAGATCATTATTTTAATACTATAGAAATTGTTTTACCTACACTACAATAAATTTTTTTGGTGGGGAGAACACACAGCTTTGTTCAGGGCTTACTCCTAGTTCACAGCTCAGGGGTCACTTAGAGTAGAACTCCAGGACCCTCTGTGTTTCCAGGAATCAAAGAAAGTGGGCTGCATGCAAAGCCCACCTGATGGTGGTCTCACCCATTGTACCATATCTCTGGTCACTCTAATAAATGTCTGAATTAGGACCTAGAAAGGGAAGTAGGAAGATGCCATTGAAGTAGGCACTAAGTTCTATTAAAAAGCAGTTCCAGGGAATGGAGCAAAAGCACAGTAGGGAGTAAAGTACCTACTTTGCATGTAGCTGACCTGGGTTCAATCCCCAGCATCTCATATGGTCTCCCAAACATTGCCAGGAGTGATTCCTGAGCGCAGATCCGGGAGTAACTTCTGAGTACTAACAATTGTGCCGCCACCCCAAAAGAAGCAAATTCCAGACCACTTCCCTATACTGGACACACACCTTAAAGAATTGACTTTATTTTCCAAGAACAGTCTTACCACGGAGGTAAAAGAGGTGCTAGATCCATATTCTACACGGTTCTGAGGATTAAATAAAGAAAAACCAACATGGAAGACAGTAGAGGAATGAGTTACCCACACCCTTCCAGCTCTGAGATCTGATTTCTAACGGGCAGGCCCATTTGCACTATAGGAATTACTGCTCACCTATATAATATGTGATTTGATGAATCTAAGTCACCTTGTTTCCATATGAATATATTGGATGAATGGTCAAGAAATGCCTGGAATTATACTTTGAAGAGATATTTCTGTGTGTAGAAGAAAGAGGGGTGGGGAGAAGAATAAAGCGGATGAGGAGGAAGAATCATTTGTGGTTTTGACCTTAGAATTCCTGCGACCTGTAATAACTCTGAATTTGGCCATAGTTTTGGGTTGCCAAATTGCTCAAGGGCTAATAGAGACCTGTCATGAGAAGAATAGTCCGTGAATTCTACAAAATATCAGGCCTGGACCTTGATCTAGAGAAGAGCAATTTACTTTGGGGCATATTCATCAACACAGCCTTTCAGTTTTATGTGGATTCTTCTCCAAGTCAAAAACAACTGATGCATCATCTGAGTTGCACACAATTCATCTGCAAACATCTTGGCCCTGGGGCCAGGTGACTTATGGGGCTGGCTCAGCAAAGTTGACTTGTTCTAGGCAAGTTCACCACCTAAGACAGTCAAAGACTCCTTCTGTACCAAATCCTACACATCTTTACAAAGTTTCAGAAATACTTAAGGACCAGAAACATAGCACAGCAGGGAAGGCATTTGCCTAGCGCACAGCTGCCCAGGTTTGATCCTCGGCATCTCATTAGGTTCACCGAGACCACTAGGATTTATTCCAGAGTACAGAGCCAGGAAGCAACCCCTGAGCATTGCCAAGTGTGGCCCCAAAGACAAGTAAAAGAATTGAACACTTGAGCATAAAGTAAAATATAAATGTCCTGGGTTTGTGAGTTAAACCAGCACTGTGACGAGTCACCCCCAAGTCAAAAATAAATACAAGCTGCCCAAGAAAGCAGCAGGTTGGTAGATCAAAAATAGTACGGAAGAGGGAGCTCTGGAGAATAAAGATTCATTGGGCAAACAGGGTAGAGGTGAGTTTTCAGGCACCAAAACTAGAGTAGGGAAGAGGACAGGCAGAAGAGTTGGTGATGAATGGCCCAGGCCTGGCAGACCTGGTTCAGCCTCTCGGGCACTGTGAGAGATTGACCAGGCTTTGAGTATGACATAGAGAAATGAAACTGTGAGCAATTTCTGGGTTTGGGCAGGCAAACACAAACACAAATACAACCACCTTAGAAACTAGAGGAGACCAGAAGCCAGGCTCCTGCATTGAGTGTATGCTCAGAGCATTCACTGGGAGCCTGGTTCGACTGACATGTAAACAGGGGGATTGCTTTCTCCAACCAACTGCTGCTTTGATTCAAAGAATGCCCACACTGTTTCTGATCAAAAAAGAAAAAATGGGATGAAACGCAGCTGAAGACCCTCCAAAAACACAGAGAGGGGGCAAGCAGGGTATGCCAGTAGAATAAGAATGTGACAGAACACTACAATTTTTAATATCTTAAAATTTTTCTGTTTGTTTTATTTTTCTCTTTTCTTCTTCTTTTTTTAAAACCACACCCAGTGGCACTCAGAGCTTACTCCTGGCAGGCTCAGAGAACCAAAAGGGATTCCAGAACCAAACCCTGGTCTTGAGTGTACAAGGCAAACACCTATAGCTCCAGTCCCAATCTTAAAACTTTTTATGGTCATGGAAGATATTAAAAATAAATTCAGAAATGGAACGATTCAAAATATAAAGATCACTGGGGCTGAGGTGATAGTATAGCATGCAAGCTACTTGCCATGGCTGGTCTGGGTTCGATCCTCAACATGGTCTCCCAATCCCTACCAGGAGTAACCCCTAAGTGCAGAGTCAGGAATAGGCCCAGAGCATTGCATGAGTGGTTTCCCAAAATACAAACAAAACACCAAATCAAATATGACAATTCTGGCAACCACCATGTGTAATTCCTGCAACAATTAAAGTAACTTCAACAATGCAGACAATTTAGAGAGGAAAATGGGTAGCTTAGAGGTCAATTTTCTATCAGGAAATGATTATAAAACTGTCCAAAATTAACTATAAATGGCTTACCACTAGAAATACAAATTCTCATCCCATAGTAACACAACAAAGACCTTGTATTAACATAGTTCTCCTTTCTTTCATTTAGATCCACTAAAAAATAAACAAAGCACAATAGCTTCCCATATATGTATGAGGGCAGAACTGGTTTCTTCCTTGAGACCGTGTAAAAAATGAACCACCTGGGAGAGATCTGGCTTACAGCATGCCTGGTGGCCCCATGGACTCATCTAGAATGTTGGAAGGTCTCAGGGGCAGAGAGGGATATGGAGAGAACTTAGCACAATTTTCTGTTTTAGTCCAAACCTTGAGGTACTCAGAGGTTACTCCTGCCTCTGCACTCAGGGGACCATACAGATGCCAGTGATTGAACCTGGGAGCATTCAAGCCAAGTGCTCTCCCAAATATGTGATTGTCCTAGTTCGTATCACACTGTCTTCTGGGAAAGTCACACATACTCATTCATTCTGGGTCACTCTGAAGCTAACACTAAGCCATTAGTGTGAGACCACACTGGCAAAGGATAAGGTGCCTTCTCCTTCCTTCATACCACGCCCAGAGGCCTGGCCCAAGAGGCATAACCAGGGACATTTGAGAGAGCTGCCAGGGTTGGGGCATCCAAACAGGAAGTAGAAGGAAGATACACATGAATCAGTATAAATGAAAGCAAAGGTGAGCTCAGAAGAAAGAATAAATTTCTAGAAGGCTGGAGTCAGTCTTAGGCCAAACATAAGTCTTTCCCTTGAAGGTCAGTGATGTCTTTTTAATATATATAAATATATATATATATATATATATATATATATATATATATATAAAGTATTGCTTTAACAATCCCAAAAAGGGGCTGGAAAGATAGCACAGTGGGAAGAGTGTCTGCCTTGCAAGCAACCAACTTGGATTCAATTCTCGACATTCCCTAAGATCTCTTGAGCATCACTAGTAGGGAGTCCTGAAAGCAGAGTCAATAGTCATTTGTGAGTACTGTCTGGTATTGTTCCAAAACAACACCAAGAAACCAGAAACCAATCCCTATGAAGGAGACAAATGTAGGGCCCAGAGTTGAGGGATGCTGGGGGAAGATCTGAGCATGTGAGAGGTGGTATCAGGAGTAAATATGCTGATGGAGGGAAGCTACACTCTGATGGGGTCCCATCAGATGGGAGTGACTATGTAAAGCAGCGCCCCACAGCTGGCTCTATGAACATGGGAAGTTGTATCAGAGATGGACACACCATCTAAAGCTTTCTTCCCCTCACTCTCTTCAATCCTATCTCTAGAGCCAGAGACTCAGAGAGCCCACTGGGAACTCAGGACAGGAGATACTCCCATTGGGCTCATCCACCCACCCTTTCTGTGGCTGTGTAAGGAAGAAAGGGGACAGTGTGCCTACAGAGATGCCAGCAAAGACTGTGCCCAGGGAAGGGCTGAGTGTACACCTTTAGCTTGGCTCAGAAGGGCCATCTGGGCTGGACCCATGAAGCCGGACTTAGGGACCTTGTAGATCTCCCCATCCCTGGTTTCAGTCCAACCCAATCTGATAGGGAGAAAAAAGTTGTGTCTAGTCCAAGTTCCTTATGTAAGAACCAAAGGCCAGGTCTTGTACAATGCTTAGGATGACTGTGATCAGTCTCAGAAGGAGGACTAGAAAAGGCCCCTAGAATTCCCTGTGAACTTTTTGGACAAAGCCTGCATCCTATTCTCAAAATACACAGAGAGTCCACAATTCAGCCAGAAATTAAAAGATAAAAAAAATAAAAAAGCAGAAATTAGGTCACAGGTATCTAGAAGCGGCTGAAAGTGGGAGGGATCCAAGAAAAGCACAAAGGGATACTAAAAACACTATTTAAGGCTATTGATTTTCTGCCCAGTCCCTTAGAATTTACTGGGTAAGAATAAATACCTTTTTTGTTGTTGTTTTTGAGTCGATTGTTCTAAAACATATAAGATCCTTTGACCACAGCAGGCAGCCACTAGTCACGTCTTAGAATCAATCATGGTCCTACTTTAGCTCAAAATAAAAATCTAATTTTCAACTTACCTAAAGTGGACGAATTATTTCTTGAAGTTTATTTTGGGGAGCCTGTTGCCCCTAACTCTTTTCTGTGGTAAAGGCAACAGTCCCCAATTAACCTTGTAAGGCAGACCCCGAGTATGGCTCCAGTTTCTGCAGATGTGTAAAAATCACCACTGAGCTTTCCAACAGACAAATCCTTTATGATGAGTGATGACACGGAGCCTCTATTACCCAAGCAAGTACTCAGAGACAAATCTGGATCATAGAGACTCAATTGTACAGATCCCAACCAGGCTTCCCCCAGGGCTAAGGGGCAGGTAGGGGCTGGAATGATCTCTGAGTACCGAACAAGGGATAAGTTCTAAGAACCACCAGGTGTGGCCAAAAACAAAACAAGAAAAGAGATTTGAAAAAAAGGGTCCTGAAATCCCTCACCTAGTGTCTTTATTTTTACTACATGGAGTGCACCATGCACTAAGAGCCAATTTTGGTCTATGACCTTTTGGAAGACATGGATCTGTCCTCCATCCAAGGTCACTACTCTTCCACAAAGCTGGGTTCTCATTCCCGTAAACACTCTAGAACCATCTGCACATGCCTGCACTCCTGATCATACTGCTGCCTCCAGTTCTCCTGGTACTTCTGTCATAAAGCTTTTTTAGGAGTCTATAGAGACATGAATTTCCTCTTCTTCCTCATGGAGCATCCAGAGGGGACTGTGCCTCTTTGAGGGCTGGCACTAAGTCTTTTTACCACGTGCTGTTTGGCTTTGAGAGATGAACATTTGATTAAAAGTTCCATCTTCCTCATTAGATTGTGAACTTCCTAAAGTTGATCTGATTTTCCCTCCTTGCACCAAATAGTTCTTCATTTTACACTCACTAAAGATATTTTCAAATTGAGGAATAGAGTAATGAAATCAGCCCAAATAAACTTGGTCTTCTTTATTAAACCTATACATTCACTAAATGCTCCCTGTCCCCAGTAAAGGGCAATTGGCACTTAAGCTGTCCATTTTCCAATTCATTTCCTGGTTAATGGCTAATCAGGTTTCCCCCCAGATCAGCTCCGTCTCTTGCCCTGAGCCCCCTGAGGTCAGAAGGAAACAATCTTGGGAGGTATATGTATCCAGGGCGAACATCCTGTCTCCTCCTTTCTCAGTCTCCCAGCAGAGAAGCTGAGAACATTTCCACTCCGAAGGGCCTTGACCTACCCTCTGAACTGCTACCTCACAATTCTTGGGCTACATGCTATGGTGCAGCAGGAAACATTTATTTCCAAGGACAGTTGTCCACTTAACTGTCCCTGCAAGCTCCCTCCTCATGAGAGAAGGAAAAAAATGTTATGGCTGCTGGGCCAAAGGGAGAACCCAGCTCTCTGGGCCTTTCCCTCCCATGGGGTGAGTCAGAGCCAGTGATGCCCATAGGCACCTGGTTCTGCTCTCTGCTTCCCCAAGAAAGTAGCTGGGTTATGAACCATCTGCCTTCTCATCTGACCTTGGGGCTTGCCTTCAAAAATGGGCCTACTTGACTGTTTCAAGTTCCTTTGCTCTTTGAGTTATCCAGCCACTAACCTCTATACTGCTCTACTTAATATCTTGACCTTCTTCCTAATCAGATTCAATTACATAAGAGACACACATAAATAGCCTTGACCTTGTGCAAGATCATTTCTCCTGTGTTCATTCCTCTTAGCTAGTAAATAGATTCACAAGTTTGTATGTTTGTGTTTTATATAAAAACATATACACATATAAACACATATATTCTAACCACATAATTTAATACCTTGTACTTGTCATACATCCTAAACCATATTCACAAACATAATTTCTTGAGCACTACAGAACAGAGGTTAACCATTGGCACAGAGATGATTAGATATATTGAAAACCATTTCCTAAGACCAGGGCAGCTTCTACTTGAGAATGCAGCTTGACTAAACTCCTGTCTCAGTTCTAATGCCAGCACTGAGGAAGAGAATTGGGTTTAGGAAGAAAACTGAGATTAGGAAACTCAATCATTACCTAAACTACCTCAATGAGACACCGTTGGATCTACAGCAAAACACATTTGTGACAGTTAGCCCAGGATCAAGATGCCAAAGCATCATGCCCCACACCTGAGGTCAATTCAAAGGGTTCTTGTTTACTTCTAAGATGAGAAAACCATTTCAGGCCACTTCCAGTCAAGTCATGTTACAGGACCACTATTGTGATCAGCCACTGTAGATCTGAGTTGACTTCACTATCATGCTATGAATCTTAGCCCGGAAAGGTGCGTGGTGGACAGACACAACATGGGCTTTTTGTTTTCTGTGCCCCCAAAAGAAGACTGTCCTCCCGTGGTGACTAAGAAACTATGTCTCATATCTCACAGTCCACTTTTGTTTTTAAATATTGCCAGTTCCCTGAGCAGGTACTGCTACTTTACCTCTGAGTCCCAAACCTATCAGGGTGACTTTGTAGGAAAATGCAAACCAAGGATGAAACTTGTGAAATGGGCAGCTGGACCTTTCTCCCTGGCTTGAAACTTGGAGGTGGCACTGCTGTGTCAGACACTCCCCACCTACACTGCTTCATCTCTAATAACCCCATATGTGGGCACCTCCCAGGGCCACTCAAGCCTGTTGTTGAAGCTCTTGGCTGTCAAAGCAGATGGACTCAAGGCCAATTCACAGCTCTGAGAGGCCATGACAGCCAGAGGGAAGCATGAAATTCCTGTTCTTTATTACATGTTCTTGGAAGTGCAATGGTTCACTTTCAAGGTGATTCGAATGAACTGAAATATGACATGCTTCTAGAAATTCAACTTTGATAAGAAAGTACTTTATTTTTGCAGGAGGAAATATTAACTACCGTATTTTCCGGCATATAAGATGGCCCCCTAATTTTACAGTTAAAAACATAGGGTTAAGCCTATATTTGCTGTATCAGACAGAACGTTCCTGTGCTGCAACTGTATGTATCACAGTGAGCCAATCACAACAAGCAAAGATCCAAAGGTTATACTGTAATAGAGGTCCTCTCTGACTCTGGCCAATCTGAGCAGGCTTTTTACAGTGTAGATTTGGGTGCAGAACATTGTATAATTTGCATGCATAAAATGTCTGCTTGGATTGGCTGAGTTAGAGAGGTGGTCTGAGCAGCCTTGCAGTGATTGGTGCAGGATTGAGTTGGAAAATTCATCTTGTGGCAATATTCAGACAATTATCGTTTAGCGGCATATTGAAACATTTTTGGGATATACTTGGCGTATAAGATGACCCCCGATTTTCGGTTGACTTTTTTTAAAAGTTTCAAAAGTCGTCTTATATGCCGGAAAATATGATAATTTAATAAAATACATATTACTTAAAACTGTGCAGGATTTTACTTGTGCAGTACATGGCATTAGATATGCCCTATCATGCATTTAAAAGATACAGTAACTCATGTCTATATGTGTGATGGCTGGATTTTTATTTTCAACAACAATTTGAATTATGGGAGAGAGGGGGATGAAACCTTACTTCATGGAAACCAGCACTCAAACTTTAGCAAACTGAAGTTTCTGAAGAAAAGTCTCTCCTAGAACGTAATGTTCCATGTTTGTCTTAATTTTCTCAAATTTAATATATTTATATATATTAGCATATATTTATAGAAATATATGTATATATACATGTGAGATATGTATATCCCACAGATCATAAATGCATACAGATAACATCAGTAGATTTGAGAAATATATAGTTTGGGGATAGAGCAATAACACAGCAGGAAGTATGTGTCTTGCACATGGTTGACTCAGGTTTGATCCCAGCATCCTTGAGCCCACATGGAGTGATTCTTGAGCTCAGAGCCAGGAATATTCCCTGACATGGCTCAAAAACAAAAATCAGAAGAAATATATGGGCTAGAGCAAAGTACAGCAAGTAAGACACTTGCTTCGCATGTACATAGCCCAAGTTCAATCCCCAGTACCGCATATGATCCCCAAGACCTGCGGAGAGAATCCTGAGTGTAAAGCTAGATGTAACCCCTAAATATCAACAGCTACGACTCCAAATAAAGGAATCTCAAAAAAGGAGGAATGGTTGCTAGCCAAACAAAACTGTATGTTGCTGTTTGAGAATTTTTTATCAATTATATCTAACATTTTTATTACTTCTAAAAAAGCACTTGGAAAAATTCTCATTAATCCCGCATATGAGTTTTAGGAGCATAATCACCTGGATGAATCATGTGAACGGATTTGGTTACAATGTCTTCTGACTGGGCTATGCATTAGGGAAACTGTTGAACCAATGAAAGAGCAAACTACCTGCCAGTCAATGAATTTACATTCCTCGGTTACCATCCCAGTGTATCAGAGACTCCATTGCCCACGTGCCTTCAGTGTCTCCTCTGGGCTCACACTAGACCCTCACTCTATACACCCCAACTACAAATTGTCCAATGACTGTTACAGCACAGCCCATCCCTAGGCCCAAGATGTGGTAGCAATGCTGACCTTTCCCATGTGGCATTTCCTTTCACATCTTCTCCCCATAGCCCTCACTGTGGGCCAGCCTTATAGTCCTCTTGCTACCCATGTCCCTCCCACATTACCTTGCCTCCAAAGTCTCCAATACTAGGGAACTCCTAACCTCTCCCAACTCCTATACTCCAGCCAGCCAGACCCTTCCTGCAATATGAGACAATCTTTGAATGAGACCAACTCCCTGTATTTATTTCTATGCCAACCTCCTTAAGAATTTTCCCTATATTGCACTGTCAACCAGAAATGTGTATTCTTTGGTGCTTCAACTACCTGTGTGTGAACATGTTCCTAGCCTGAGAGACTTGCTAAACAGCTGAGAAGAAAGCATTGGGGCTGGTGTGTCTCTTTCTCTCTTCTCTTTCTCTCTCTCTCTCTCTCTCTCTCTCTCTCTCTCTTTCTCTCTCTCTCACTCACTCACTCTCATTCTCTCTCAGCATTGCAGACATCTATGGATTCTTCCCTTAAATGAAGGTATCCCCAAATATCCAGTAAGCAGCTTCTTCTCCCTCACTTCTTGCATACTAACACCCCTCTTCTTTCGGAGTTCATGAAAGAAAAGCAAAATACATATCCCAAAACCTGAATGAGATAGGCCTAAATACCTAGAGCCAATATGGCTTAAAACCTTTCACCACAGGGGCTGGTGCTGTGGCATAGCGGTAAGGCATCTGCTTTGCCCGCTCTAGCCTAGGATGGACCTCGGTTCGATCCCCAGTGTTCCATATGGTTCCTCCAAGTCAGGAGTGATTTCTGGGCACATAGCCAGGAGTAACACCTAAGTGTCACCAGATGTGGCCCAAAAAACAAAAACCAACAACAACAACAACAAAAACGTTCATCACACATGGAACCACAGTGATGCCACAGGAAACAGGGTCTGAAACTTTATTGCTTTTGCAAGGTACAAAAGTCAGCACTGTGCCCACCAGCTCACAGAGGCGGTATGCTGGTCACTTCTCTGTGCAGTCAAAGAGAAAAAGCCCAGCCCAGGAAAAGGCAGCTTCCTTGAATAGACAAGCTGAACTTCCAGTCACATATACAAACAGGTCTTGAAATGAGGTGAAAAAAAAAATTGACTCTGACTGTAGTAGCTTTCAACCAATGGTGCCCCATGGCATGAAGGCCCTTTGCCAGCTGTTGGTGTTTGGTCACTGTTCACTGCCAAGCAGGAGCATGTGTAAGGCAGAGCCCACATCCAGAAGTCTGGCTATGATTTACTGAGAAGAGGCATACATGGGGAGGGTGGAATGGGCCTGTGTGCCAGTTAAATGAGACAGGCAGTGTTGTCCTCTCCCAGAGACTTGGGCCCAGGCTGCAGTGTGGCAGGCTGCCAGGTTAATCCAAGTGGAGCCTGCAGGAAACGGGAAGACATATCATTTCCCTCCCACGCTGAATATCAGTGAAATGGAAACCAGGGGACATACTAATGCAATGGCCAATTACTTACAAATGCAGCTTTAGCTAAAGTATCACAATGTATTTCTATTAAGTCTTTCTATAGATAAGGGAGTTTGCTATTAATAAGAATGGCTGTAGTAGATATATATATATATATATATATATATATAATATTAGCATTTATTTCTGAAAGCCAACATTCCTCCCAAGAGAATTAGGATTCTGTGACTCTTAACTAGAAAATTGGACATGAGGTAAATTAATATTTGCAAAACCCAGTCAATAACATTTTATAATTTTGTGTCAACTTTCCTTCCAAAGATTGATGGCAGCTTTCAATCCTCCGTTAATTATCTCTTCTCTATTGCACCCATGGCTCTGTTGTCCAGAGGGGGAAAATAGAAAGAAATCAGCAGATCAATCGGAGGCTTTCTGACCCAGACTATCTTCTGTATCAGGGATCTTTTCCCTTTGTTTCAGACTTGGCTTCCAGATCCCTCCTGGAGACACATTAAACACCAGACTCACTGGAGAAAAAAAAAAAAAAAAACACCTCAAAACCAGACACTTCAATCACAGCTTAATTGCTTGTGAACTAGATTCTCATATTCCTCCAATAACAGAAGAAAATCCTTGTCAACAACTAAGTGAAGAAAATATTAGGGTGCTGACACAGAGATTTGCAGTGCTGTTATTTTTAATGTTAATTAGTAAACCTTCAAATGTAGTACTGAAAGATTATAAAGAGCAAACACAAGTAATGGATATTAAGAGCAAAAAGGAAGAGCTGCGGTTGCCTTTCCCTACCTACCTTGAAAGTAGTATCTCAATATTTTGTAGGGAATTAACATATATCCTAGGCCACCATCAATACTCACGAAACTCTCAATGACAGAGGTAGATACATCAGAAGAACCCTGGAAAATCTGCCAAAAGTTGCAACTGTGTAAGTCAAATAAAATTTGCCCAAGTTCATAGTGATTATTAACAACTATACAAAGGAAAGTCAATATTTCATCTAGCTCTGTGT
>PVKC010036977.1:0-13094 GCA_004027635.1 Crocidura indochinensis
TGAAAACATATATAAAACCCATGAAACTGAGTTAGCTCTTTGGTCAGCTTTGAGAGTCACTCAAGAACTATTTCTTTGACATAAAAACAAAAAGATAATTCTCCCCTCCCTCAGTCTCTCTGAGGAAACAGGAGCTTAGCTTTAAGTGGGTACCTTGCTCCAAGTTACAATTCAAGCTCTTATGCAGATACTGAAAGGGTTTTATTTTTCTCTACGAAAAAATGTTGATTAACTAAGACATATCGTCACTCTAACAGGGAATGCTATCTGAACTATTTGTGGCAAATAGTGCTCACCACTGGAGGAGTAGGTATTGTGCACCTTGAAAGTATATATGCAGTGAATTGTCTGGTTATATATAGAACAGTGAGACTTCTTTCCTCTTTGTCATCATCTAACAGATTGTGATGTACATAATATTTAACAAATAAAATTATTTTATTCAGTAATAAAATTATTTTTGTTTCTCTACTACAACATTATGGAGTTTTCTGACTGAGAGAAGGCTTGGTTTTCAATTGTATATTAGAAGAGAAGACTCTGGTTCTCAGTCCAGATATGGTTCCAATGAGCACTGGTATCAACTGCCAACTTTAAGGGTAAAATGCCTGAACTTTCAGCCCATTAAGCCTTCAAAAGGCTGATGCCCAAACCACTGCCTTACCACATGTATGCACAACAGACCTCAAACCAGAGTCACTCAATTGAGCCTAATTAACCACAGAATGATGAGATTAAAAAATAATAAGAATAGGAGCCGGAACGATAGCGCAGTGGTAGGGCATTTTCCTTGCATGTGGCTGACCCAGGACAGACCTTGGTTCGAACCCCAGTGTCTCACATGGTTCCCGAAGCCAGGAACTATTTCTGAGTACATAGCCAGGAGTAACCCCTGAGAGTCACCGGGTGTGGCCCCCAAACAAACAAAAATAAAAAGAATAATAAAAAGGACCATGAGTTTATGACAATAAATTGATTTAAATCTGCTGGGTTTGGAGAATAGTTTAAAGCAAAAGATACCCAGCCAAAAAGTAGAAATTGATTTTTCTTCTTGCAGAAAATACTCTTTCCTAATAGGCAATGAGTAACTACAGACTAAGGGTACATCCTATCACTGGACTCTCTTGTGGAAAATAGTGTTATTTTTAGCACAACACAATTACTGGTTCATTTTCTAGAAAAATCACTTTTTTTTGACAGATTGTGGTTTAAATAAAATATGAGTTGGATGCAATACATGTCTATCAAATTAAATGGAATATTTTTATCTAACGACAGCTTCCAAAAAGCATTTGTTTCAGTTTGTTTATACCATCCACAGATGATTCCACTACAGTTTAAAGCCAATCCATATAAAATTTTCCTTAGTAAGTACCAAGACTGTTTAAATTTTTCCCCACAAACAATATCTGAGTTGTGCACTCAATTCTTTGAGCATTTCATTCTAATTTCCACTTGAGGTTAAACATTTTGTCTTCCATGTTATTTTTTTCCAGTTTAATAGTTTCATTAAGAGCTCTATATTTGTTGAGCATAGGGATTATTTTTCCAAACTTCTACAGAATATTGTCAAGATAGTAGATAATATAGGTAGTCAAAATCTTCAGTTCACAAGAAATAAACGTTCACTAGAAACCATAATTCTTATTTTCAGATTAAGTTCTTGAAGAAGGATGTGGCAGGGAACTTATTTCTGAGAAAATGTGGCACAGGACAGACATATAAAGGAAGTATACTTGTGTACACAGGAAGTTAAAATAATGGCTGAGCTCTCTCTACAACACACACCCAAGATTTTAAAGCATACTTTCAAGCTAGCAATTCTCCTCTGTATTGTCAGGATATGCTGCTGACTTCCCAAGGAGAGCTACATGGACCATTGGTTTATTTGGAGTCTGTTTGGCACTAGGCATAAGTCTAATAAAGATCAATGGAACTTGTGAGAGTGCCAAGATAGCAGAGCTGCTCATTGCCAACACTCCATGAAGGTCATAGCAGAGAGATAACTTAAATCTGCACAAACCTAGAACACCTGTTTGCTGATGAATAAATTTGGAATCCAAAAGTCTGGTCTATTTTTGCTGGAGGAATTGCTTATTTGGGTTGTGGACAATTTTACTTCTAAACATCACATGGGAAATAGATTGGACCACTTAATTCGGGTAAGAGACCAAGACCTGTCCTTATTCTACTTCAAGACCAAATGATTAGGCACAAAGAAGATGTCATCCAGAGGAACACGTTGATTGGAGAAATTATTTGACCATTGAAGTCTCAGAAGCTTATCTGTAAATGGTAAGACTAGTAACATCTAACTCATGGGAACAAGATATAAAGAATAAACACTACAGCATATATAAAATACTCCCATTGTTGTAAATGGTAGATATAAAGAGAAATCAAACAATAAGAGGAAAGAGTTACAAAAGAGAAAAAGCAATTACAAGCCTGCTTGGCTTGCCAAAAATGTCATGTTAAGTAACTTACCAGAAAGGTCAGAACTGGTGAAAGTTTGCAAAAGTTTCTGCATGTTGAGAACACCGAACCAGTATCAGTCTTACTAATGCATCTTTTAGACTTCAGCTAAGACCCTCACTGCAAGAGGTGAGATAGCAGGTCCTGATCATTCAAATTGCTAGGTAGCAATGCTTCTTAGATTAAGACAAGGTTATGATCACTGAGAATGAAAAAATCAAGCCCATGAAAAAATGCTCCTCATCACTAGTCATCAGAGAAATGCAAATCAAAACAATGAAGAGATACCACCTCACACCACAAAGATTGGCCCACATCACAAAGAATGAGAATAATCAGTGCTGGCGGGGATGTGGAGAGAAAGGAACTCTTATCCACTGCTGGTGGGAATGCTGTCCTCTATGGAAAGCAATATGGAGGTTCCTCCAAAATCTGGAAATTGAGCTCCCATTCGACCCAGCTATTCCACTCCTAAGGATTTACCTTAAGAACATAAAAATTCAATACAAAAACCCCTTCCTCACACCTATATTTATTGCAGCACTATTCACAATAGCTAGGCTCTGGAAACAACCAAGATGCCCTTCAACAGACGAATGGCTAAAGAAACTGTGGTACATATACACAATGGAATATTATGCAGCCGTCAGGAGAGATGAAGTAATGAAGTTTTCCTATACATGGATGTACGTGGAATCTACCATGCTGAGTGAAATAAGTCAGAGGGAGAGAGAGAGAGACGCAGAATAGTCTCACTCATCTATGGGTTTTAAAAAAAATAAAAATCATCATTGCAACAATCATCAGAGTCAATGAGAAGAGGCTGGAACTCCCAGTTCACTCCATGAAGCTCATCACAAAGAGTGGTAAGTGCAGCTATAAAATAAATACACAGAAAACTACCATAATCACGTTAATGAATGAGAGAACTGGAAAGCCTGTCTGGAGTACAGGTGTGGGTGGGGTGGGAGGGAGGGGGACTTGGGACATTGGTGGTGGGAATGTTGCACTGGTGAAGGGGGTGTTCTTCACATGACAGAAACCTAATCACAATCATATATGTAATCAAAATGTTTAAATAAAAAGAAAAAGAAAAAAATCAAGCCCAGCAAGAGCTCAGGTTTCAAGTTGGTTTGGGTTACAGAAAAGGATTACCAAGAAAGACAGTGAGAAAAAAATAGTTTTATTAAAGAAATATGACAGGAGAGAGAGAAAAGAAAACCTCTTAGAGGAGAGGAAAGTAATAATGAAGCTTACCTGCAGATATGCTGGTGACCTCAGAGAATAGCACACTAAATTGTTTGAGGGAATTTATTTCATTGGTCTTCCCAAAGTGCCTTGACCTAGAAACTATGCAAATAAAGTCAATTGCTGATACCAGGGATATAGTATAGAGAATAAGAAGCTTGACTTATATGCAACTGATCCTAGTTCAATATATAGATATTGAACAAGTAGATATGGAACATCACCATGGGTCAGTCAAGAGCCAGGAATAACACTGGACTCAAATAAAAAAAAAACCTAAGAAACAGGGGCTGGAACAATAGTACAGTGGTAGGGTGTTTGCCTTGCACTCGGCCAGACCAACTATATGGGATGTTGAGTGGTTCAACTCTGGGCATCCCATATACTCCCCTGAGCTTGCCAAGGAGCGATTTCTGAGTGCAAAACCAGAAGTAGAGATAGCCCCTGAGTGCATCAGGTGTGACCCAAAAATAAAAACAAAAAGCCCTAAGAAATAAAAAGTCCCTTGCTACTATGATATCAATGACTTACTATATTACTTACATTGATTGATTGATTGATTGATTGATTGATAGTAAGTTTGCTACATACTATTAATGACTTTACAATGTCATTGATGACTCATCTCTAGCCTTCTTCATTCAGATTTCTATCAGGACTTTGTTCCTGATAAATTATCCCATGAGGTTGGTATGCAGTACAGGGGTTAAAATTCATATTGTCACCTCCAGTTGGTGATCACTAGTGCCATATCCCCCCACCATACTGCAGGATATAGCCTTATAGGCCCTATGAGCTCCACTAGATATACCCCTGGTGGTCTCTAAACTCATAGGACTTGAGTGTATTGCGTACTCATGCCCTCTCTGACCTGCTTGCCAGTCTAGTTACTGGAGTAGCTCCAGGATTCCTGGACATGGTTTAGGAGGCCGAAATCCAAATTAGTAAAATTTAACTTAATTTAGTGACCTAAATTAATACAATCAAATTCAAATGAATTTTCTCATGCTGAAGTTCAGTCCCAAGTTTTGGATGGATCATTTTAAGTCTGGAACCTGACATGGTAGGATAACTCCTCTTTAAGATTACAACTTAGTTTTATGGCTCTCTGAAATTTATTACCGTGGATACTATCTGCCCCCTATCTTATGGAAATTTTACTCTTATAGAGTAGGACTCTATCTATAATTAGAAATTATTTTCACTCTGTTGGTAAAATTATGTTTTTCAGATCAATCCAAAGCCCTCATTTCCTACATGGCTACCTCTTCTCTGAAAACTAGATAATGGAACTTCCTTTCTCTTAACTCCTCTGTTCAGTAGATATATGTCCAATCCTAAATGCCTTCCAAAGTGTATATAATATAGCAAAGGAAAAAAGTAAAAACAAGGAATGTCCTTGCTCTTTCAATCAACAAAGACAGGAAAAATGTCTTCAGGATCATAATTTGTCCAAACATTGCTAACTCAAATTATATTTCCCAAATCATAACCCAAACTATGGGAGATACAAAACTCTCCCATTTTTATTTGTATTGGTAGCATCTACAAAAAGGCCATAGTGTTAGAGTGCTGAACCAAGATCTTCCCTAGTCCATCAATTCAGGTTCACCTGCAACCCAGGTTCATTCTTCCTCTTTGAATCCTTTGTCTACTAAAATACTTGACTTAACATTTCTCCCTGACTCTTCTAAGGTAGATCTCAGTTGCACATTTCAAATAATTATTTATTTTCATTCTAATATTTTTCATTTTGATATCCAAAATATAAGAATTGTATGCAATCAGAGCAATCAGTGTCATCTGCCCCAAATTCTGACCCCACTTATTTCTGGGGTCCTATATTCAACTGTTTATCTCCATTTCTTTTGCTCTGGTCTCTCTCAGTCTTGGTTCCTACTAAAGTCTGCATGTCAGTCTTTGCTCTACTGGGTCTTATGACTTACAATGCCCTATGCATACAACATTCTTTTTTAGTTCTCCACAAACTTCATTCTTCTTTTTTGCTTGTTTTTTTTGGGGGGGGGCCACACCCGGTGACGCTCAGGGGTTACTCCTGGCTATGCGCTCAGAAGTCTCTCCTGGCTTGGGAGACCATATGAGACACCAGGGGATCGAACTGCGGTCCGTCCTAGGCTGGCGCAGGCAAGGCAGGCACCATACCTCTAGTGCCACTGCCCGGCCCCGCAAACTTCATTCTTTATTTCATCTGATTACTAGGTCAAATGAGATCATTCCAAAGAATTTCTTAACTATTCTATTTATCAGATCATTCCCTATTAGTTTCTCCATTAATATTGTTTGAGTTTGGGATAGTGGGAAGAAGGAGACAGACATGACAGTGCTCTGAGATCACTTCTGGTGGTTCGTGGGGAATATTTGCTGTGCCTGAGGTCAAACTTTGTCAGTCATGTGCAAGGTAAGCACATTTCTCGCTGTACCATGTCTCTAGGTCCTCCATTGTTACTCTTACTCTTTTGAACTTTGGTTCTGATTTAGGCTGAGCTCAAGTAGTGGATAATTCATGAACATATAAGGCAAGATGGCAGGCATAGTATTCCATTGTGTATATGTACCACAGTTCTTTTAGCCATTCATCTGTTGAAGGGTATCTTGGTTGTTTCCAGATTCTGGCTATTGTGAATAATGCTGCAATAAATATAGGTGTACAGAAGTCATATTTGTACTGTGATTTTGTGACCTAGGAGCTCAATTTCCAGGGTTTTTTTTGTGTGTGTGAAATCTCCATATTGTTTTCTATATAGACTGGACTAGCAGGCATTCCCACCAGCAGTGAATGAGAGTTCTTTTCTGCCCACATCCCTGCCAGCACTGATTGTTCTTGTTCTTTGATATGTGTGAGATGTGGCGTGAGATGGAGCCTCATTGTTGTTTTTATTTGCATCTTCCTGATGATTAGTGATGAGGAGCATTTTTTCATGTTCCTTTTGGCCATTTTTATTTCTTCTTTAACAAAGTGTCTGTTCATTTCTTTTCCCCATTTTTTTCCTTGTTAAGTTCTGTCAGTACCTTGTATATCTTAGATGTTACCCCCTTGTCTGATGGGTAGTGGGTGAATAGTTTCTGGAAATACAAAGAGACTGGGATTTGATCAAATTTCTGTGGCTTCTGTGACCTCTGTTCCAGAGGCATATTGATGAGACAACCAGAGATATTTAAAAACTGCCAATAACCATAGCAGCCTCTACTGAAGCAACAGTAATGAAGCAAGTGTCAGCCACTTCATAAGCTACATTTCATGGCCTATATGAAGTTGGAGCTATTATAAAACCTTTACTACTTGTACTAGCTCTGAGGCAAAGCTTCTAATCACATTTTACTGAAGGCTTTTGAGTAACATGGCCAATGTGACAGATCTATCCTCTGGACAAACTAACACTGCATGCCTGGATGTACTTGCTATCTTCCTTTACTTAAACAAGGGACTCAGCCTGGTGGCAATGGATCAAATTAAATTTCCTACTTATTTTGTCAGTGACTTAAAGGAAATGAGGTGTCTATGCTTCAAAATTGGGATATTTCACAGGAAAATTATATTTCCAGCTTCTTTGGAGAAATAAAACCAGAAAAATCTAACAACTCTGCTCCCACCATTCCATATGGCAACAGTTGGCTGTAACTTAGTAACAGCTGGCCCTCTGGGCACAGTTTCTGCCCTTTAGTTTGCCACAGTTCTGACAGACTCCTTTGTCATATATGTTACCTATATGGCTCCACAGGATTCTCAACAGACAATCTTCGTGCTTTATTTCCAGCAAAACTGAATAATTTGCCAATTTTCAACAGGAAGAGAAAGAGTAATTTAGTTCTTTTCAAAGTGAATTTGAATTATCTCTCAAATGTGGAGAATTTATCTCAGCAAAGTCATATAGTACAGAACATTATATTTAGGATAGTTAGTCTATTCATTCAAAAGTAGTTAAAAAAGACCTTCCTGTCATTGCTGAAAGGGGAAGATTTTAGTTCTGCACATATTTTTTTCATCATATGCAGAAACTCAATTATAGAAACACACCTGATTTCTCTGAGTCTTCAACCACGCTACCCAAAGAAAGTGTATATTGATGTGACTGGAAGAAAAATTGGAAATTCACAGTCTGATCTTTTTTTGTTTAATCGTTTCCCCTATACTGGCTTGAAGACAGAAAAAATAATTTTGTTCTGTGTTATTTTGTGAAAGAAATATGCCCAAATCAGTGGAAATTACAGGTTTATAGACTCCAATTATATTCAGATGAGTTTACACAGAGTAGATCATTATCAAACAATGCTCAAAATTATCATTTACCCTATATTCTAGTCTTGTTAATCAATCTATACATGAGAAGAGAGGTGGGGGGCAGTGTCCTAAAGAGAAATGGGGAGGCCTTGCCCAGACTAGACCAGGGAGAGGAGAGAAGTCATATAGTACCTACACATAATTTTAAACATCCTTTATTTCTCAAACATCTTGCATTTTCAAAGTCCCTTATTCTAAATGAAAATACCAAAGAATAAGAGAGGAAATAGGGAAAGGTAATCTGAATGTAACTGGTAGACAATGGTCAGAAGTCTTGGACATACAGGTTGTATAAAGAAAAGGTATCTGTATCAATCAAAACCACAAGAGTTAACTGCTACAGCTTGGAATAAAAACCATAAAAATTAAGTTGAAAGCTGTGCCTATAAAGAGGTAGGGTGATGGTGAGAGAGAACCTACTGGAATGTGAACACAGCTAAAGGGAGGTGTTGAAACACTGTATGGCTGAAATGGAATATTTAGCAATTTCTAAATCACATTGCCTAAATTAATTTTTAATTTCTCATTATACAGAAGACTGTCCTTAATCATTTTATATCTGATATCTTCACATAGGAGACAGTGTATCTCCCACAGAGAAATCTGAAAACTTAGATATGCTTTATCTACAATTCTACCTTGCATAGAGAGCATAGCCTCCCCCTTACCATATTCAAGAAGACCATCTCTGGAGATTCTCTAGAGAAGTTGACATTTCCCTCCCATAACTATAAAGGTTCTATCAGAAGATCCATGAACTTTGTAAATGGACTTTCATCATTTGAGCTGTATTCAAGGTTGCTTCTAAGCAAGAACATTTATACAGAAAGCAGATTTTTAACATCATAAAATTTACCAATTCTGTCATATCTGTCATTAAGCAGAAGACATATAGGATGAAAGAAAGGCTTCTAAAAACTCAGTTGTTACCAGTTGTAGTATTGCCTTACAAAGCTGGATGATGACTGTACATGAAATGTATTCATGGCTTAGAGCAAAATAACAATACAAAACTTTCTTCTATATATGGAATATAATGCATTATGTTTCTAGAACACTGGACCTTAATGATCAGAAAATGTAGTGTCCAAGAGAAAAATGTTTCATTTAGGATGCATGGTGCTTTTTTCTGTGACTAGACTGCTAGATTACTACCTGTCTATTAGGATTCTCTTCACTATTGAACTCAGGGAAATGGAGGTGAAAGTGTTGGTTGGGATCATTCATTCTTGTTGAAAGGAAAAGTTGCATTGCTTTCCCACAGTAGGACATAGAAAATTATGTTTGCATCCCAGAAAATTTCCTATTCTGCTTTCTGCTATTATTGATTCAACTAGTGACAAAAAAGGGAGTGATCCTACCTCTCAGGGAAAAAAACTTCATGACTACACCAGTTAGAGAATTTTAAATAGCTGAGGAGATAGAGCAAGTCAAATGCATCAAGAAATGGATATGGAAAAGTCACAAATATATAACTCCCCAAAATAGCCTGACAAACATTTACAGTAATTAGTATTCAGAATCACTGACACTTTCTTTGTTATTATATTGAACATATACAAAAATGTTGATGAGGACTTTACTCATAACACAGTGCATAAGACATTTGTCTTTCACATGGTCAGTCCAAATTCAATCTCTCATACCCATATATTCCCCTGAGCACTGCTAGAAGTAATTCTTAAATATAGAGCCAAAAATGATTCCTGAGCATTACTGGGTGCTACCCTAAACCCAACTCAAACCACAAAAGTGTTGACGAAGTTTATTTTTCACTGTGTCTTGCTATATTTTAGAGGGTGTGTTGATGATTCTTTTAGGCACTTTTTATTTTAATAGAACACATCATATTGAAATGAGTTTGTGACTATTCTAGAACAGACATGGAAAGTACCTGGCTACCTCAAACCTGAAGTTAGACTTTTCCTGTTTTATTATTTGAGAATAAAAATAAAAATAGTTTCTGTTGTATGAGTAGTATTGCTGATTAATTTAGTATTAGTGCATATATGTGGCCTGTGCATGCATAAATAATACACAAATGAAAAATAAGCAAAAAAGAAATGGACATTAGATTTAACAACCAACCATGAGGTTTATCATAAGTTTTGGTCCTCTAGCATCTAAACGCCTTTTTGAATTGTGGCAATCCCACCTCTTGTAAAATCTTTCTCCTCTCAGCATATGAGAATACAATCTTAATTTTTTTCTTCAACCTTTTGCAATTTGGTATCTTATCTGGTTAGGTTTACCCACACCAAACTTTGATTGTTTTGCTCTTTTGCTTTTTTACTCACACTCAGAAGTATTCCAGGCTTACTCCTGGCTATTAGCTCAGAAGTTACTCATGGCAGAGTTGGAAGAGAGACCATTTGAAATGTCAGAGATTAAAATTGGGTCGTCTATTGCAAGGAAAGCTCCCTATCCTTTGCACTGTAACTCTAGCTCCAAACTTTGAATGTAGTGCTAGAAAAGGAAAAAAAGGGAGGTCTCACTTAATAAACACTTTGGATGGATGATTGGAACAGAAACAGAAGCCCCTCCTAGATGCTAGAATCAAAAGTACTAGTGCCTAGAATCAAAGAACAAAGCCAGCGATGAATATTAGTGTTGCTGAGAGTAGATCATTAGTGCAAGCCTCAGAATGATTTCAAGTAGTGGTTTTTTTGTTGGTTGGTTTTAGTTTTAGACCACACCCAGTGGAGCTCAGGAATTTCTCCTGACTTTGTGCTCAGAAATTACTCTTGGCAGACTCAGGGTAATCATATGGGATGTTACCTGGGTCAACCACGTACAAGCCAACAGCCCTACTCATTCTGGTCCAAGGTGTTTTTTATTTATAACATGTGAGTTGAAATTTCAGACGTTCCTGGCTGTCTTGTGGGGTTTCCAATTCTTCTCTGTCTCTCTAAGGAAATCATGTAAAGAGAGAAGAGAGTGAACCTTGTGCTGCTGCATTCAAAGTATGTGATCCAGCACTTTGAGTGATTACACTGGACAATCTATATTCTTTGTTCGTTTCTTTTTAGGGACACACCTGGCAATGCTCAGGGGTTACTTCTGGTTCTGAACTCAGGAGTTACTTCTAGCAGTGCACGGAGGATTAAACATAAGGCTTCCTAGGATTGAACCATGTTAGCCTTGTACAAAGTAAGTGCCTTACCCTCTGCACTATCTTTTAGTACATTTGTTGACATATCTATATTTTAATGCATTTATCCTGATTAAATGTTTCAGAAGTGATATTTAATGACTGAAACTTTGAATTCTTACTGATGATTTGTATTATTCAAACTACAGTCATGTTTGTAATCACAGCATTTAAATAAAGATATTTAAAATAAAAGAATACTAATTGAAGTCTTACAATGTACTTGAATCTGACCTAAAGTTGCTAGATACCATAAAATCAACAGTGAGCAAATTCATAAATGATTTTCATTTATTTTCCTTCCTCTCTGTTGATATTATTATAATGACATGGAATCACACACATTTGGTGTTTTTACGCATTTAGTAGTGGCACTATCCAGACGTCACACTCCTTTTTTTTTTTAGTTGTAGTGTTTGAACACATATGTGTAATATGATCAAAAATTGCTTGAGGTACTGGATCATACTCACACACATGGAAATTCAAGATACAAACAAGAGGCTGTTAGAACCTTGCTAAGGTGCATGCCAACGTACCTGGAATTGAACTCAAGGCCTGTGTTTGCAAAGTTTCTTTATCCACGGGACATCTCCCAGTAACCTAATTGTGGTTTTAGTATTTCATTGTATTTCAAGGAAGTAAATCAAATAACAACAATATAGTAGACAGTTATCTTATTCTTTTCTACAGTATAGTTTTGTGACATCCATGAGATTATCTTCACCTGATATTAATGTTCAGTGTTAGTTATGGGAAAGAGTAGTGAAAATTAATTATATTTAGAATTTTCTTATTTATACTTCACCGCATTTTTCTTGATTCTTGTAATTATCATTAATGACGTTCGCGGTATATATTTCTTTTTTATTTTTATTGTGGTCAAAGTGAATTACAAATATTTCACAGAAATATTTAAGACACATAGGAACAATGAATGATGGGCATTCCCTCCACCAGTGTTGTCTTCCCTCCACCCCTGTTGTCTTTCCTCCACCTGTGTTCCCAGCATGCATCCCATATCTCCTTCTTTTATGGGGAGTCCCATAATGCTAGTGTAACTGTTCCCCACTTGTACAGCTTGTTGTAAATTGGGTATTGATTCTGTTGACTTTGGGTTTGGTGTTCAAGTCTGATGATATTTTATTTCCACTAAATATTTACACGACTGTCTGGTTTTAGTACCATCCATTTTCCCCCCTCAAATTATGAGGCTGAACAAGATGATTCCAGTAATATTGTTCTGTTGGAGATATATGAAAAGATAAGGGAGAAGAAAACAAAAATAAAACAAAGAAAAAATGAACTAAGAAGAGTCCTTCTAGGTGATATAATTTCCCTTTAGAAGAAAAGGAAAAAAGAAGAAAAGGGTAGCAAAATAAAACAAACAAACAAAACAAGCAAAAACGAAAAACAATAGGGCAGTAACAACAAAAGTACAAAAAGAACAAAAAAGAACCAAAAAACAAAGCCATCAACTATAAAAAACAAGCAAAACAACAACAAAACAAAAGCAGTCAACTCCCCAAGTTAGCAACTAATTAAAAAGGTTGTTTCTTTTTTTTTTTTTTTTGTCCCCAAATTCACAATACAGACCCGGCAAAGTCTGGGTTGAGGTGTATATGGGGTGCATTTACTGTACCTCCTCTTTCTATACAGTCAGTGTAAAGAACACAGCCTGTAATAAGAATTGGGAGGCCTTATTTTTTTTCTTTTCATCATTTTTTTGATTTTTTCTTTAACTTCTTTTTTAAACACCCCCTTCACTAATGCAACTTTCCCGCCACCAGTGCCCCAAACTCCCTCCCTCCCAACTCACCCCCACCTGTACTCTGTACAGGCTTTTCAGTTCCCTCATACTGATAAATGTTACAAAAATGACTTATATTTTCCTTAAAACCCATATATGAGTGAAATTAT
>PVKC010036978.1:0-13108 GCA_004027635.1 Crocidura indochinensis
CACAGAAAACTACCATAATCATGTGAATGAATGAGAGAACTGGAAAACCTGTCTGGAGTACAGGTGTTGGTGGGGTGGGAGGGAGGGGGACTTGGGACATTGGTGGTGGGAATGTTGCACTGGTGAAGGGGGTGTTCTTCACATGACTGAAACCTAATCACAAAGACATATGTAATCAAAACGTTTAAATTAAAAAAGAAAAAAAAGGCCTCCCAATTCCTACCAAAAAAATACATTAATTTTTAATAAAGTCAAACCTATTCACACATTAATATGATAAGCCAGATTTAAGGAAAGAACTGCTAATTTTTAATAGGGGCACTGCCATTAAATTCCTTACATTCTTATGAACTTATAAATCAATTACTCTCTGTCAACTGTTAAAGATTTTTCAGTTCTTATGAATGAATGTGACAGGCAAATTCTATTTAAATATATGAGGCTTTATTTCTGTTAGAGAACTAAACACAACGTTAGTCTTGCAAATGCCCTCTTTGTTTCTTACAGTAAACTTTTTTTAAAAAAACTATCGGAAACAACAGATAACTCAAGCAGAGTCACTTTGTCATTCAAGAAAAATGGTTCTGAAACAATTAGTATATAGATTTCTCTGGGTAGATTATCAATAATATTAATTTTAAAACAATTTATAAAATATAAAATTAAAAACATCTTAATCTTGGTTCTATTTTTAAATAGAATACTTATCAAAATGATAGATGTGAATTATACATAGAAGATAGATATGTTTAGTATTTTGGGGTGTGGTTTGCGTTTTGGGGTCACAACCGACAGTGCTCATGGTTTACTCCTGGTTCTGCTCTCATAAGTCATTCCTGGCAGGCCTGGGGCACCATATGGTATGCCAGTGTTTGAAATCGGGTTCCTCCTGGGTTGGCAGCGTGCAAGGGAAATGCCATATTTCTGTGTTATTTCTCCTGCCCCATAAAAGTTTTTTTAAAGGGCCACAGTGAATGTAATAATAATCGGGCAAGAGAGATATTTGAACGTTATAGTATTTAGGACAATAATCTGGGAAGTCACTCTACAGGCCAGCAACAGTACTAATTTGTGCCTATTACTTACTACTGCCAACCATGTTGGTTTGTAATTGAAATGCTCAGTTATAATGTTTAGTTAGATAAGTTATCTAACTGAATTTTAATCTTTTTTTATTTTTTTATTTATTTTATTTGTTTTTTTGGGCCTCACCCGGCGGTGCTCAGGGGTTACTCCTGGCAATCTGCTCAGAAATAGCTCCTGACAGGTACAGGGGAACATATGGGACTCTGGAATTCGAATCAACCACCTTAGGTCCTGGAACGACTGCTTTCAAGGCAAATGCCACTGTGCTATCTCTCCGGTCTAACTGAATTTTAATGATATCTTTTATAATTCTCTTTTCCATGCAGTTCCCAAATACTAGTTAGACATTTCATTGCCAAATGTCTGTACACTGTAAAATATTGCACTGGAAAACCTCTGCAATAATTAATAAATAAATAAATAAATAAATAAATAAATAAATAAATAAATAAATAAATAAATATGTGCTGGGACTGGAGTGATAGCACAGGGGTTAGGGCATTTGCCATGCATGTATCCAACCTGAATCCGATGTCATATGATCTCCAGAACATACTGCTGAGAGAAATCCTAGGGCACCTCTGGCTCTAAACACCCCCCCCAAATTGTGTGTTTTTCAGGATATCTTTTGAAAATGTTGTCAAGTCATGTACTAGAATTGTAAATAAATCATTTCTCACAAAAATAATAGAAATCACTCGAGAATTTTTATCAGATATTTTTAAATCTAATTTAATATATTAAATGATACAATATTATCATGAACAGAAATTCTATAGTCAAGTTACAGATTAGAGAAGTAAGATTATTGTTCAAAATAACTGAATAAAATTCTCTACCTATTTACTTAACCTACTTCATATTCTTTATAATAATTTTTACAGGTTTTATTTTTTGGGTTTTTGGGCCACACCCAGTGACACTCAAGGGTTACTCCTGACTATGCGCTCAGAAATAGCTCCTGGCTTGGGGGACCATATGGGAATATGGAATGTTCAGGGATTGAACTGCCATCTGTCTTTGGTCAGCAGCATGCAAGGCAAATGCCCTACTGCTGTGCCACTGCTCTGGTTCCTAATTTTTTTGTTTATATTTTGTGTGTGCGTGTTTGTGGAGGAATGGGTCATGTCCAGAGGTGCTCAGGATTTGCTCTTATCTCTGTACTTAAGGATCAGTTATGATCCTTGAGGGATTATATGCTGAGAATTGGAAATATCCAGTATTTTCATATAACCAGGCCATTCGTATACAAGGCAAGCTCTTTCCTCTGCGTTTTTCTCTAACCTATTCTGATTTTTTCTATAATTTAGGATTAAATATATATATATGTTAAGTATATATATACTTATATATAAGTATATATATATATATATATATATATATATAACCAATATATATTGGTTTTGGGATCACACCCAGCAGCACTCAGGGGTTACTCCTGGCTGGACGCTCAGAAATCGCTTTTGGCTGGCTCAGGGGACCATATGAGATGCCGGGATTCAAACTGCCATTCTTCTGCATGCAAGGCAAATGCTCCACCTCCATGCTATTTCTCTAGCCCCAGAATTTGTATATATGTTACTACTTAAATTTTATTTTTTTAAAATTAGTATTTGAAGAGCAGGATAAGACTTCAGAACTTTTCAGAGTAAATATGCTATTATTAGCTTTACCATTATTTAAAAATTTCACCACAAGTGACCAGTTATGCAACCTGAGATCTTAGCTGAACAAATAGAGTTTAGTGGTGGATACTAAAAAACGATCATCTTTTAGATATCTGGATATCAATAAAGATTGAGATCCATAAAGACACAAGATCAAAATTAAAGCCAATTTCTGTTTTATTTATATTTTGGGAAGTTTCATAAAATACATTTTGTTTATCCTTTTAATGATATTATTTAAATTACAAATTTATGGAGGAATATCAATGTATGCTCTTGGATTTAAACTTTGGTGAGATTAAGAATTGAAATTTGAATTTCTTGTAGAGCTCCTTCAGAAGTTTTTTTATAGGCAAATTATTTTGATTAGGAATAGGTCATTTCTCAGGACTACCATAAAATAAATCTGAGTGTCTGAGCTGTGTTTCTGGCCAGAAACACTCTCATTAAAGAAACACTACACAATTGCTATGCTGGCAGTCTCAGTTTTAAACATCAGTCTGGGCTGCATGTAAAATAGAATAAATTGCCTTTTTATTCCTCTCTGGTCCATACTGCTTATAATTTAGGATTGAGAGGCACTCTGGAACAATGTCCAGCAGCAGAAACTGCTTCTCCCATAAGATTCACATACCTGTGAAACACATGGCATTAACTACAATTCACAATGTTTCATGTTTGACAGGCAAAGCCAAATATTTTAGAAATTATGTAACCACGCTTCATCCGTAATAAATAAGTAAAATATTCCCAAGTTCAATTTAATCTTTAAGTTTCACAGGGCTCTATTATTCTCAGTAAAAGTACTAACTGTCATACAAGGAGAAAAGAAAAACACACACATTAGATTTGAAAAGGTTGAAAAAATAGGATTTTGGTGGAACTTTAGTAATGCCATAGATCAACTGTGCCTTTTTTTGTTTTTGTGGTGCTGATTACAAAATATAGGCTATAGCTTATGTTTTTAACTGAGACAGTCCCTTGGGCTCTGAAAAGGTGAGCAAAAGCCCTGTCAGAATGCAGACTGCTTAGAGGTAAATGTTCAGTATCAAATTTATCCTTATTTTTTTTGTTTGCCTCTTGTATGATATCACCAACTGCTTTTTGTGTTGACCTGCTTTGACAACGTGGAAAATTATATATGTCAGAGCTAAGGGAAAATACTTGAAGCAAATGAAATAATACACATTGCCATAAAATTCCATTATGGAAAAAATGGACAAATATTGATCCATTTTAAGTACCTAGAGGCATACTATGAATTCACTTGATAAAGGGTAGGAAAAAATAAAGTGCAAAATAATAAGGTAATTTTACAAGTCACAGTTTATAAAAAGTTTTATGTTACCAAATTGAGTTCAATGTCTTTATTCTCTCTGTCGTCATTTCACATTTGCAGGACTGAGTTGGAAAATTTCAGACGACTTTCATCATTTTAATTTTTTTGTTCCAAAAACCTTCAATTCAACAGACAGTTTGAACAGTTACTATTGGGCAATCACTGACTGGTGCTGTGAGGTGTTTCTAACAGATTTTCTAGCAGAGATTTGCTTCTAGTCAAGAACTCGCATATTTATCTGAAGAAGACTGCATCCTCTGCTCAAGGAACTAAGAACAACAAATATATAAATATGTTAAACTCAAAGAAATCTACAAAGATCACAGAAAACATAATGTCTCACAGTCCCAATAGGAACAAACCCATTTAGTTTTCCTATCTTCACTTCACTAGAACTTTCTAACTGCTGAAAGTAAATAGACTTAAAAGTTTCCAGTTGAGATGCAGAAGCAATGAAAATATGTTCATTCTCTGACTCAGTGGGTGGCTCTTGTATCCTGGGCACTGTTTCCTTTGAGGTGCAGAAGCTTCTGAGCTTGAAATATTCCCATCAATTTATCTCTGCTTCCACTAGCTAGGAGAGTACAGTTTCCTCCTTGAAGATGCCTTTAGTCTGTCTCAATGTCATGGAGTGCTTTACCTACATGTTGTTCCATATACCTTATGGTTTCAGGTTTGATATCAAGGTTTTTTTTTTGTGTGTGGTTTTTGGGTCACACCCGGCAGTGCTCAGGGGTTACTACTGGCTCCATGCTCAGGAATTGCTCCTGGCAGGCACGGGAGACCATATGGGGCACCGGGATTCGAACCGATGACCTTTTGCATGAAAGGCAAACGCCTTACCTCCATGCTATCTCCTGGTCCCGATATCAAGGTTTTTAATCCATTTGGATTTTACATTTTGTACATGATGTTAGCTGGGGATCTAAGTTCGCTTTTTTTTTGCAAGAGGCTAACCAGTTATGCCAACACCACTTATTGAAGAGGGTTCCCTACTCTATTTAGGATTTCTAGCTCCTTTATCAAAATTGGGAGATTGTATGTCTGGGGAACATTCTCTGAGTACTCAAGTCTATTCCACTGATCTGAGGGTCTGTCTTTATTCCAATACCATGCTGTTTTGATAACTATTGCTTTGTAATACAGTTTAAAGTTGGGGAAAGTAATGCCTCCAATATTGCTTTTCCCAAGGAGTGCTTTAGCTATTTGAGGGTGTTTATTATTCCAGATGAGTTTCAGAAGTGTCATGGGTATCTTTAGAGGAATCTCATTAAATCTGTACAATGCTCTGGGGAGTGTTACCATTTTAATTATGATAATCATGCCAATCCATGAACAGGGTGTGTGATTCCATTTCGGCATGTCCTCTCTTATTTCTTGAAGCAGTGTTTTATAGTTTTCTTTGTATAGGTCCTTCTCGTTTGAGTTTGTGTGGTACTAATGTGAATGGGTTGCTTTCTTAATGAGTGGGAGAAACAATTCACCCAATACCTATCAGATAAGGGGCTAATATCCAAAATATACAAGGCAGTGACAGAGCTTTACAAGAAAAAAATCATCTAACCTCATTAAAAATGGGTAGAAGAAATGAACAGATGCTTTGATAAAGAAGAAATACAAATGGCTAAAAGGCACATAAAATACTCCACATCACTAATCATCAGGGAGATGCAAATCAAAAGAACTATGAGGTACCATCTCACACCACAGAGATTGGTGTACATTACAAAGAATGAGAACAAGCAGTGCTGGTGGGTATGTGGAGAGAAAGAAACTCTTATCCACTGCTGGTGAAAATCCCATCTAGTCCAGTCTTTATGAAAACAATATGGAGATTCTTCAAAAAACTGGAAATTGAGCTCCTATTTGACCCAGCTATACCACTTCTAGGGAGAATACCTTAGGAACTCAAAAACACGATACAAACATCCCCTTCTCACACCTGTATATATTCATTGCAGCACTATTTACAATAGCCAGACTCTGGAAACAACCAAGATGCCCTTCAACAGATGAACTGCTAAAGAAATGGTACATATACACAATGCAATTATTATACAGCTATCAGGAGAGATAAAATCATGAAATTTTCCTATATGTGGATGTACATGAAATCTATTATGATGAGTTAAATGGGTCAGAGGGAGATAGACACCAAATAGTCTCACTCATCTATGGGTTTTAAGAAAAATAAAAGACATTTTTGCAATAATCTTCAGAGACAAAGAGAGGAGGGCTGGAAGGTCCAGCTCCTGACATGAAGCTCACCACAGAGAATGATGAGTGCAATTAGAGAAATAACTATATTGAGAACTATCATAACAATGTGAATGAATGAGGGACGTGAAAAGTCTGTCTAGAGTACAGGTTGGGGTGGTGTGGGGAGAAGGGAGATTTGGAACATTGGTGGTGGGAATGTTGCACCAGTGAAGTGGGTTTCCTCTACATGACTGAAACCCAACAACAATCATATTTGTAATCAAGGTGTTTAAATATATATTAATAAATATATAATAAACAAAGAACTTAGAGTAAAAAAAGAAAATATGTTCATTCATCTCCATTTCCAGATGTCATTGTCAGGTGTGGAAAAAAGAAACTCAGACCTCTCTGTCTTTCTATTTAGGCAAGAATTGAAGTCAGTAGACTGGGGCTATAATATATATCCTAAAGCCTCCTTTTTTCTATACACTAGAAACTGCACATAAATTTGCAATAGCGGCCGGAGAGATAGCGAAGCGGTAGGGCTTTTGCCTTAGATACTGAAGGACGGTGGTTAGAATACTGGCATCCCACATGGTCCCCTGTGCCTGCCAGGGTCAATTTCTGAGGATAGAGCCAGGAGTGGCCCCTGAGCGCTGCCAGGTGTGACCCCCAAAACAAAAATACATAAAAAATAAATTAAGTAATTAATTTGAAATAGCCTAATCAATATATTCACCTATAAAATTATCTATAAATTTTTTTCCAAGTTTCAAATTTCAAAGGGTGAATAAATGAAGTAACCCACATGAGCAAATATAATTAGATAGCTATCTTTTAAACAAAATTTAAAATTATTCTGAGTTATTAAATAATTTTCATCATAAAGAAAGCCAAAAATTCTCATAAAATGGGCTCCAAATTAATGTATTAATTTATTAATCCTAATGAGTATATGTGATATTTTCAATTTTTCTAAGAAATTGATCATTTTACTTTTGTGTGTGTGTGTGTGTATGTGTGTGTGTGTGGTTTTTGAGTCACACCCGGCAGTGCTCAGGGATTACTCCTGGCTCATGCTCAGAAATTGCTCCTGGCAGGCTTGGGGGATCATATGGGGCACCGGGATTCAAACCGATGACCTTTTGCATGAAAGGCAAACACCTTACCTCCATGCTATCTCCCGGGCCCTGATCATTTTACTTTTTAAGGTTGTAAATTAGATTTACAAAACACCCTCCTCATTTGGGACTAGAGTGCTAGTTCATTGGGTAGGGCATATTTGCCTTACATGCAGCCAACCTGACTTTGATCAGCAGCATCCCATATGTTTCTCTAGCACTTCCAGGTGTGTTTCCTGGGTGCAAAGCAAGCAGTGACCCAGAACATGGTTGAATCTAACCCCCCAAAAAACCATCATCATTATATATTCAAGTTGGTTTTCAGTTTCAACTATTCTTTGACTATTTTTGACAACATAGTTACCTGTTATCTATATTAATTGAAAGAATATGCTGGGGCCGGGCGGTGGCGCTGGAGGTAAGGTGCCTGCCTTTCCTGTGCTAGCCTAGGACGGACCACGGTTCGATCCCCCGGTTCCCCATATGGTCCCCCAAGCCAGGAGTGACTTCTGAGCACATAGCCAGGAGTAACCCCTGAGCATCACCAGGTGTGACCCAAAAAACAAAAACAAAAAATAATAATAATAAAAAAAAAAAGAAAACATAGGCTACCAATAAATGTCAAATCTATATTAGACTGCCTTCCAAAGTTGCTTCACTTCTAAAATTTTACTAGTATTGTCACTGACAATGAAAATAAAATAAGAATTAAAATAGTTTATTTCAAAGTGGGAACTTTTTTTGGGGGGGGGATCATACCCAGTGAAGCTCAGTTGGCTATGTGCTCATAAATCACTCCTGGCTCTGGGGACTATATGGGACACCCAGAGATCGAACCGTGGTCTCTCCTAGTCTAGTGCAAGCAAGGCAGATGCCTTACCTCTTGCGCCACCACTCTGGCCCTTGGAAAGTCTTCTAATTCCAAATTTAATTTGATTATCAATACAACTACTATAGAATACATAAGTCTATTTAAATAAGAGTTGCTTGAATAAAATGGAAAACAACAATAAAATAGAAGAAAACAATAACTAAATTCTTTGGTGTTTGAAAATAAGAAACTTTGTCAATCTGTGCCAATTCAAATTAACTGTATTATCTGAAATTATTAGCTCTGGAGACTCATGTTTTACAATTGAATATAATTAATTCAGAATTGCATTTATATTGCTTTTATTGTTAGAGAATGATCTATAATTGTCTGAAAGTCAGGATGCAGGTTTTAAGAACTCTAATAGCAATGATGAAAGAATCAACAATTGTATTTGCTGGTTCTGGCATCTCCCCTAACAGGCTTAGTAAAACAGTTACACTGCCCTCAGTGAGTGAAAGAAATTTCATGATATAAACTCACCTCAAAGAGTGGTGAATGTAGTTAGAGAAATAACTACACTGAGAACTATCGTAATAATGTCAATGAGTGAAGAAAGTAGAAAGCCTGTCTCAAATACAGGCTGGGTGAGAGGAGGAGAGAGAGAGGTGTGTCACTGAAAGGGGTGTTCTATTTATGATTTGAAACCCAACTACAATCATGTTTATAATCATAGTGATTATATAAAGATATTATTTATTTATTCATTTTGGGTTTGGGGCCACACCCAGTGAGGCTCAGGGGTTACTCCTGTTTATACGTTCAGAAATCGCTCCTAGTTGGGAGAATCTGGTAAACAGCGGTATGGAACTGTGGTTTGTTCTAGATCAGTTGTTTTGTGTTTTATTGTTGTTGCTGTTGTACTTTTTTTTGTAGTTGCTGGTTTTGCTTTTTGTTTGTCTTTTGGTATGTTTTTCTTCTTTTTTTTTCCTTTTCTTCTGTTAAACTGGTATTTATAGGAGTCTGTCTAAAGGTTATAAACCTCCTAGTTTTTTTTTCCTTTTTTTTCACCCAACAGAACCACATAACTTGAATCATCTTGTTCTGCCTCATAAGTTAAGGGGGAAAAAATAAAGGATGGTACCAGGACCAAACAGTCATATGAACATTGAGTCAAAATAAAAAATGATCAGACTTAAACACCAAACTCAAAGTCTAGGAAAACAGAATTGATACCCAATCTACAACAAGCTATACACAGAGGGGACCAGTTACACTAGTAGTCCAGGGGGCAAATGAGGAAGATATGGGATACATGCTGGGAACAGGGGTGGTCGGAATGGCCCTGATTCATTGTCACTATGTACCTTAAATATTACTGTGAAAGATTCGTATTCCACTTTGGTCACAATAAATTGTTAAGACTAAAATAAACATATATGACCTCATACTAAAAAATATTTAAATTTTTCTAAAGACTTAAGCATTTGAATTTTACTTTCATCATCTATAAAATGAGTATAATAATGACATACAATATATTCAAATAACAGAAGGACACAGGACAAGAAGAGTTACGGCCACTTTTGTGGGGAGGGGATAGTAACTTTACATATAAGTACTATAAATTTAAATACTATTGTAACAGTCTGACTAAACTATAGCACAATTAAATAAAATTCAAGTGAGGTTGTGTTCAATTAGCTTCTTACAGAAAACATTTTCAACCTATTTATTTATAGTATATGTTATATCTTCTTTCTTTCTGTTCAGCTTGCTCCTTGAAAATGAAGTGCTCTATCAAAATATAATGTAAGCTTTTATAAGACTGACAATTATTTGTATTTTTGTTTTCTTCTTCATGATACATTTATTTTTAAATAGAAACAAAATAATTTGTGCAGTATGCTTTCCTAATACATGTGTATATTGCACATGTAGAGAGAGGTAACTAATTGGACAAACCTTTCTAGTTCTGCTTAAAAATTTAACAGCTGTAAGCAACAGAATTCCATCTCACATTTTTATTTTACAACATCACAGTATAGCATATGTGCTCTCCTGCCGTGTGGCAAACTTGTCAACAGTTAATCAAAGGGCAGATATATTTCTCATGGTAGAAGAGAAACAATTAGTTCTAGTAATGAAGAAACAAAGAATTTCAATTTTTTAAGTGTTACTCTATTTTTTAATTAGCCCAGTGAGAGTAGCTCACAGCCTATGTCTCCATTTCTCCAGTGGGGTGAATGAATAACATGACTGACACAACTTTTTCAAAAGTTAAAATATAAATGTTGGGTTTTAATGAAAACCAGGACTTAGATGAGTAAGTAAAACACCATCATTGATGAGGGTATTTATGGGATATAGAATAAAACAAAACTAAAATGAAGTAAAATATCTCTAGCGTAGATGATTCATCTTGAGAAAGTGATAAAGGTTTCTCATCCATAAGCTGGATAAGAATGATAGTGCCTATTTTAGAAAGGGTGCTTGAAAATAAATTAACTAAAACCTGAATTAAACAGACTTTCTGGCATATTATTACAATCAATAAAATACATCTTGATTTTATCATCTTGATAAATACATCTTGATTTTATCATTAACTATATTATTTACTCCAAATAATTGAGAAAGGGTTGAACCCAATGAATTCATTGAAATATTCAATTTATTTTTTATTTATTTTTATAATATAATTTTTATTTAAACATATTGGGTTATTATATATTATAATATATATTATATTCAGTTTATTATAAAGAACTTTCAAGATAGTAAAGATACTAATATATTCTTTGTTTATAAGGATTCAGCACTCAGGTTTTCTTAGAAGGTAGAACACTGAATACTATTCAGGTTTTATCAAAACTCAAGAACATGCAAATATCATTTATCAAGTATTTTTCACACACAAAAAAGCAAATAAAATCTGAATCTAATCAAATCTCCATTGAGAGTGTTTTGAACATTTAATATACTCCTGTAATTAAAAATATGCAACATATTATACAATTCTGTATATCTGTGGATAATGAAATTAGAGGAAAAATTCTATGGATGACATATTAATAATACCTAAGAATTGGACATAGAGGGAATAAAATGTGTGAATAGAAATAAAATAGAAATGTGAATAGAAATATTGAAATATTTGATAGAAATATTTCTATGAGAGCAGCTAATCAAAATTTCCCAAGTAAAAGCATTTTGTGACATGATATTATTGTTAACAGGAGGGTTTGGGGGCCTAAGTATGTTGTAAATATTTTGTCACTGATATATGACATTATTATCAAAAATATTTTTGAAAATTTTTATTTTCTTAATACTTTATTGAGAATGTCTGTATACCTTTAAGTTATAAATGTTATGCTTTAAAATTATTGAATTTGATGAGATTTTTGAAAAATAATCTTAGTTGGTTATCAAAAAGGGAAAAAATGAACTACTTTACTCAATTGAAATATTTTACTTTTCTCTTCCTCTCCATTTTCTTTTAATTTTACACTATACTGTAAAGGAATAGCAGGGAACAGACTTTTTTTTTAAATAACAGAATTCATTATCACCCTTGTATTTACTCCCTGTGGTTTCTGGAAAAATGCATTACTGACTGCAGTCTGTGATTGGAGTGACTGTTTATGCATGTTTGGAAAATTATGTTGCTATTTTACATCACCAGTTCTTTAAATTGTACACTTTAAAAAGTTGTCAACTTATTTTTCTCATCCTTTTGATGAGTAAAATACATACATTTAGTTTCTGTGATAATATTACTCATTTTGAGTATCCACTTTATTTTCTTTACCTATACCAAAATTACTTCATTATATTGGAAAAAATGTTTTCCCACTCTATCAACTATGTTCCTTCCTTGATTATCTGTAGAAACAAAAAACTTTTACACTCCCGTGTACTTGCAATTATTCTTTAATGAAATGAATCTAGAAATATAATTTTCTGAGATATGGCAAAAGAAAACCTACATAAAAAAGGGGAGTGAGTGCTCACTTAGGCAGCACATTTACTAAAAATTGGAACAAAGCAAAGATTAGCATGGACACTGTGCAAGGTTGATTCATATACCATATACCAAATACTCCTGACTGCCAGGAGTGATTTCTGAGCACAGAGCCAAGACTAACCCCTGAACACTGCCAGGTGTGGCCCAAACACAAAAATGAAAAAAAAAATTGAGACCGTAAATTTTTTATTTTAGATTTATGCTATGGTATTGAAGAGATGTGAAAAACTTATTTTTTGTATATAAAAGTTTTGATGTTAATTTTAGTTTTTTATTCATCTTAATAAATAATTAGCTTAAGTATTTTGAGGAAAATTTATTCTAATTGTAAATTCAAAACATTATACTTTTAATTATGGCAATTCAGTTGTTTTTCTAAAAATGAGGCTAATTCACATCAGACCTTTTTTATTTTTTATTTGAGGATGAGTTTGAAAATTATTCTCCCATCCAAGTACTAACCAGGACTGACCCTGCTTAGCTTCTGAGATCAGACAAGATCGGACACTTTCAGGGTGTATGACCATAGACATTTTTATCATTATTCTATCAGAAAAAGTCACTTGCATTTGAGACCTGACAATAAAATTCTGATTGTTGAAACTTTTATGACCAAACTTTTACAAAAAACTCGCTCATCCTATTTCTGATGCATATCTATTTTTATTAAATTTCCCACAGAGAAGTGGCCATTTAGGTTAACTACCACTTTGGAGGGAGGGGCCTGGAATGTGTGACTATGCTTGCTTCTCTATGACATAAGCAACTCTCAACTCAAATTGGCCAGTATTTTAGAATCCAATTTATGTCTGCTGAAACCTTAAGGTAAACACATATGTCAAACAAAATTTC